>JAPYYS010000230.1:0-128852 GCA_030522525.1 Campopleginae sp. 14b
CATTGGTTTTTTCTCCCTTTTTCTTCCTTGGTTTTTTGTTTTTGCTCTTCTTCCTCCCCTCCCTCCCCCCCCCCCCCCCCCTTTTTTTTTTACTTTGTTCTATATTTATCGAGGAATCTCTCGTTATTGCGTCCGGAATAAACGAGCGAGGGAGTGTCCGGAAGTCTCGAAATTGGAAGAAAGTAATTAAAAATCGTTGGCAAGCTTCGAAAGGGAGAAGCTTCATGAGAAATTAAAAAATACATGTTCACAATCGTCGGGATGTGAGAAAAAATTAAAAATTTTTTTTTAAAAATGGTAAACGGGAGAAAAAATGTTCGGAGAGCAAGAAAGATGACGGGGGATGTAAGAACAAATGTTCACTTTCCTTATAATCCACGAGCGTAGCCTCGCGTTGTGAATGCGCGCGGTCATGCAACGAAACGTTGTATTCTCCAATTTTTCTTTTCCCCGAGCGTATCAGCATTGAAAGAATAAAAGTTGGAAGAAAAGGGGAACGAGCAAACTTGAGACTTGAGGAAGAGGAAAAAATGCTCGAGGCTTTGAGCCGCCAGGGAAAAACAACAGATTCTTCTACTGAGGAGCCTGAGCGTTATTTATTCTGTATCCGCGCTATAGCAACGATGCTACCGCGCGCACCAACAGATTTTTCTCCGCACAGAACGCCGCACGTTCCCATTGTACTGGCCCCATCAAGCCAGTGCACTATTTTGTATCTTTCATATCTGAGTGTCTTTGCCCGAGACTGGAAGAAAGAAAAAAAATATTCCGAGGAAAAGATAAAAAAAATAACGGGGAGAAAAAAATCCGTTATGGACGGCGGATCGTCGGATTGCGAGGGAAAGTGAGAGATTTCAAAAGAAGGCAAGAAAAAGGAGGACGAAACAAATAAATGTATATGTGCCGCGAAGAGCAGGAAGGAAAAAAATTAATCGAGGAAACGAAATAAAGCGACGCGATTTTTCCATCTCACTGCAACATGGAAAAAAAAAAAAAAAAAAAAAAAAAAAAAAAGAAGAGGAAAAAAAAAAAAACGCGCCGGGCAAACATTTCTCATCGTCGCATAATTGAATTGTCAGAAATCCGTGCGTCCTGCGACTGAATGGCAAAGGACTAGCTCCAGGTGGGGCAAAATGGAACACTCGGAATGAATAATTGACTCCGAAATATATTAGACGTGTCAAGCTTTTAGCCAATCAGCAATAACGCGTCTTTTCATTATATTTCGATTTTTCGAAAAGACCAAAAAATATAACAATAGATAAATAAATAAAAAAAGAAAAAATAATAATTCGATCGTCTTTAAATCACAGAAACGTCCATGGCCCAAATAATTGAATACAATGGCCCATTTTCCCTTGCTTTTCTGTTACTCACACGTATAAATTATTAATAGATAATGATAAATTATCCTCCGGGTACGTGTCTTATTCAATTAGATGATTCTAAAGTTTGCAACGTTGACATTTAACGAGAAATGCTTTTTCCATTAATAAGTTATGAAATGTTTGAAATTATGGCAATTTAGCATGTTTATTTAGTTTTTGGGTCGCAAGAGATGATCGTTTTATTGTCTAAATCAAATCTTGTAAAATAATAAAGAGCTCTGCTCGGGGAAAAATAGAATTTCGTTGCATTCCAACGATGCAAACTTCGACATGATAAGATTTGGGTAATTTGTAGAATAAAAAATGGCTTCCCTGCGTACAATGAAACGGTTCAACGAACTTGATCCCTTAACGTATTTTGAGCACACGCGACGATGCCTAATAATGATTTATCTCGAGTTCCAAGCTTTTCGTATTAATGAAGGGGTCCATATTGCCCCACCTTCATATTCTTAACGCGAAAATATGTCAATGTGTGTGTCTAGGCTCATATATTGGGCTGTTGGTATAGGTCGAATCAGTTCAATTTGCATCCGGCGTGGAGAATACTAAAGCGGCGTACATAATCGCTTTCGCGCATAAATCGACGACTGCTCTCCTCTACAACGCCCTCCTGCTTGTATTTTACACACAGAGGACGACATAGAGAGAGAATAAGAGTCACAGCCAGCCAAAGAATGAGAGAGAGAGAGAGAGAGAGAGCCGATGACAGAGGGAGAGTAAATCTGCACGGTGCATGTAGTGTGTTTTGTGATAGAGAGAAAGAGAGAGATTTGTCGTGTTGGTTCGATGTCGGGGTGAGAGGATGGCTCTCGCCCGAGAAAGCGGCGAACCCGTGGGAAGAGCCACCCCGAAGAGGTTGAAAGAAAAGAGGGTTGTTTTGCCTTGGCCGTCGAGAGAGCACGCCAACCACTCGACCAGCCGGTATATATAGAGCACGAATGCACGTTAAGAAAAAAAAAAAGAATCAACAATAAGACGCTCCGAGAAATAATGGAAAATGAAGAAAAGGAAAAATGCCACGAAATATTGCCGCGAATATCTCAGCGTCTGTGTAAAGAAAGAGGAAAAATTACAGGCGAAAAGAAAAATGCATTCGCTATGTGATCGCTTCAACACGAATACCCGGTTATTATCTTTCCGCAAATTCTACTCAGATTTTTGCATCCCAATTTGCGCTCCTCCACGATCGATGTCAATATTTATCGAATCAAAATTACGAACGGAAATTCAAATTAATCAAAAAAGCCTCGAGCGATATTTTCTGAATAATAAATTTAATTCAATCTCAGAATAAATTCAATTTTTAGAAAAATGAATTCAATTTAAAAAAAAAGAAATAAATTTAATTTGTAGAAAAATAAATTCAATTTTTAGAAAAATGAATAATAAATGGGGGAAAGAATGATTTTTCCATTCCGAACGCCATAAGCACGAACCTGCACCTAACTGTGGTCGTACAATTGTCCGCGAACACAAAATCTATCGACCGGAACGAGCCAAATGTCATTTTTCCCAAAATGTGCAAAAATGCACCCAAAAATGACAACTCGTTGAAAATATTTATTTGCCCTTCACACTCTGACCTTGCCCTTTCCGATAAAAAAGAATTGAACCACAAAATCATGCGTTTTGTGTTTTTAACAAACGTTCCAGTATTTTCGATCAATTTGGAGATTACAGAGGAGCCATTTTGCTGTCCAGAGGGATGAGCTTCGCTTCAGGGAAACGAAGTTGTCACGATTGATAAGTATCAAGCATATTTATACGTATAAATATTGCCATTCATTTTTTTTTAGAGGAAAGAAATGAATGCGAGGAGAGCTCGTTATTATTTTGCAATATTTGGTCTCTGCGAGCGAAAAAACTGAATAGACACGGAAAATTGCCATAATTTCCAAAATTCAATAAATTATTAACGGAAAAAGAATTTTTCGTTGCATCTCAACGTTGCAAACTTCAGAATCATCGAAAATTAATTTTCAATTGACTAATTATAATTAAATAATAATTATTCTTATTTATAATTAAATAAAAATAATTAGAAATTAATTTTAAGAAAAAATCCAAATATTTCGAGCCCACATACTCGTTGGTACGCAAAAATCGATCATTTTAAAATCGAAATTACATTTTACATTCAAATAAACAATTTTTGGCCTTTAAAAAAAGGAATTTCGTTGAATTCCAACGATGCAAGCTTCAACGTCAAATTTCAATAGATGCGTATCCATCTGATGCTCGATGATTTCTCATTGACGAGGAAGAGGCTACGAAATTCGATTTTCAATTTGCCTTGCCCGCCTGCTGCACGCTTCACCGCATATTAATTAATATTAATAACATTCGTGCGTGCGGATGTGTTGATAGAAGTGATAGACAAAGGTACACGAGTAACGGAGACGAAATGTGCTGGCCGAGAGAGAGAGAGAGAGAGAGAGAGAGAGAGAGAGAGAGAGAGACAATCTTCTACGCAATTGAACGCCCGAACCATCAACCTTCCTGCTGGCTCTCGCATAGCTCTGTGCCATACGAGAGATGCGGCGATATATACCATAACGCGAGGGATGGAACAGGATTTTCGGATCATACAGAAAGATTACTTTTTACCCAATCCGCGGCCCTGTAGCCCGCGATTTCAAACTTTTGTCATTAAAACTACAAACATAAAAAAAACTCTCGGGAAAAATGCTATTTCAAATTCCATTTTAATGGCTCTACGTTGTCCGAGATTTGAGAGGAAATATTGAAAATACGAAAAAGTTTCGGAAAATTGAAAAAATTCGGTCTAATCGATTTTTTTCCTTCCGATTCCGTGACAAATTCATGAATTATTGGAATTTCCTATTTTCACGTTTAAAATAATCGGCCATTTTTTTTTTTATTATTTGGTTTTTTTTACGAAATATTTTTTTTATGAAACTGAATTCTTAATTCCGTTTTATAGAGCGAGAGAATTGGAATTTCGTATAAAATCGTATTCGGGATTAGGTCCTCAATGAGTTTAATTAATCTTCCTCTTGTCAGTTTCGCTTGAATTAGCGGCGGAACGAACGAGTTTACGAATTTTCACTGCGGGGGCTGAAGCTGTCCACTAAATTCGTAAATAAATCGTATTAGCGAAAATGGCGGGGAAATGGGGAGAGTGCGAAGCGACTGACTGCGCCTATCAGTGCTGAATTTTGTTTGCGAAAACAATTTGACGACGAGAACGCGAGCCAATATCAATTCGAATGGTAATTTGCTGGACGGATTTAGGAACGATTGTATAGCCCGCGATTCATCCTCTCTCCACACACGATAGATTGGGGACAAGTATCATGCTCGTTAATCTCCCCAATGTGAGAATAATCCAATTTTTATCCATTTCCGAATCAGCTCCCAAATGGGTCAATTAACGGATTTTCCTTTATCATTTAATTCACTCGACACACGAACGAAAGAAAAAGTCTCTTGATTTCTGTAGACGCAGATTTGTGCTTTCGGCTTGGCGGATCTTTTTTTGTTCCACGAACGTGAAGAACGATAATTAATTTTGCGAAGAAAAACAATTGACTCACCGGTGTCGAAATTTGGGACGAAACTTCCTGGCGCTCTTCGAAGACTCGGAACCACACACTCGACGCAAATCACTTACAAGTCTCGCAGTCTTTTGCGAATTGAGATAACAAAGGAACGATCAACACCCGGCGAACGCGGCGAAAAGTTCGTGGAATTCAATCGAATGCCAAGAAATAACGTAATTATCGCGAATCGAACTATTTCACTTGGATAAACTACAGTCAAACAACTGTCAGGACACGAGCGAACTTCGAACGATGTGTAGCCCGTCGCATCCAAAATGCAACTTGAACCTTAGCCCGCGCTTCCTTCACTCGCAGAACAAAACACGAGGTCCACAGTGGAGGGGCGCCGTGTGCCAGCCACCACGCGACTCTCCTAGCACAATAAGCCGGTTCGTTCGCCTCGCCGGCCTCGAAAATCAACCCAGAGGGCGCATAGTATCGGAGTACGAAATTATCCAATCGTCGTCGCTGCATTTTCGGTCGGTAAGTCGACATCGCCATGTACCGTCAGTCGGTAATAACGAAAAATTGTTTCTATCGTTGTATACGAAAATCTTTTACGTGTATAATCAAAAATGAAAATTTATTGCGAATACTTTTTATCCGCGAATAATCAATATTCTAAATTTGACCCTTGGTTCTGCTCGGATTTTACTTGTGATACAATGAAAAAGTATAGAGAGGGTGCTCGCGGCGGCTGTGACCTTGGGAAAAGCAGAGCTCTCATTGGCTGTCGCTTATTATTGCCCAGCGTGCATTGCGTACAGTATACCAACGCTTTGGGTCAACGTTATTCGCTCGGATAGTCAGCGTCCAATATCAACATAGCGCCATATTAATCGTCGAACCGAAGGACCCAAAAATAAAAAGTGACAATGAAAACATTTTCTCTACTTTCCTATGGCTGATTGAATTTTTATGGAAAATCAAGATGATTGCTATTTCAAAAGCTAAAGAAAATTCGAGATAATTAGAATTTTATAAAATTTAGTATGCAATTTTTTTAAGATTTTTCTTCTCCATAGTTTACAAGTTTTTGAACACTCCAGACGAAAAATAGAAAAAAATTAGCCATCGTATTTGATGCTAAAGAATATTATCATTTAATTTGATTAGATTCTGATAATATTGTCAAATGTAGCGAACCTCCATAATTTTTCGGTCGTGTTTTCAAAATTTTATTTTTTCTCGCGTCAAAGAGCATATTTGACATTTGTCTTGTACGATCTTGTTTCGATTAGCCTAAAATGGAAGTGATTAAAAATTCAAAATCAAAGTGGGCGCAGCTCATACGAGACTTATTTTTTTTTTCCATCACTGAATCACGTGACAGGCATAAAATTTATTTGTTGAATAACATTCTAACGGTTTTCGGACGATTAACACAAGATAAAGTCGTAAAGGTCAAAGCTTACGAGTGCCAAGGTCAGTTTGGTCAAGAGTCACGCAACCGCGAGACTGACATTTCATGGAAAAATATTTGTTTTTTACTTTCTGTCGGGGGCATTCAATTGTTCCATCAGGCTCATCGGAATCGACTGCGCGTCAAATCAACTAATGAAAGTTTTATCGAGAAAATTTTACTTGTCAACGTTCTTATTTAGCGTATCCGAACTTTTGACGCGCAATAAGAAAATCTTTATCCCGATGTTACAATCATCAAAAAGTCATTATTGATCCCGAGTCAGCAATGCGACGTCCCTGAAGATAATTTGTGTCGATAAGATTCTGAAAAAATGGGGAAAACCGCTGCGGTGGGTTTAGAGCAGACTGGACGATGGATATCTTTCCCCGAAATATCTGTTTTGCTCGGAAAAATTCACTCGCGACCGCAAACATTTGCTTATTCTCGACGCGACACTGTCAATCGTCGCGTAATTTCGTTTCGCTCTCCAAAAAACACTGTAACGCGAGAAAATGTGATGGAGCATTTTGTGATCTCTCGTTTGCTTCCGAACGTTCAAAACAATGACAAGTAACGCGTTCCGGCTGATCCGGTCGATGGCTCGCTCTGGTGTCGAGATCCAGAACTAAAGACTGATGGCGGTGAGCGAGTGAGCTACGATTGGTGGCGAGACGCGAAACTGCCAAGAGGATTTGCGCTGTGACGTCAGCCTTGGACAACCTGGCGGTTCTTCGCATGGTCCGATCTCAGCCGAACGGGTCAATGACGCGAAGAAACGAAAAATTCATAGCTGACCGCGTGCGTATCGAGCACTGCGAGTAACTTCTTCGTGGAGCGCGAAATAAAATCGAAGAAATCAAAATAAATGTGTCAAAAAAAATAAACGGTCGAGATTTTGCAGAAAAATATAAAATGACGGATTATTGAGAGGGCATTCGTATTCAATTCGGAATTCTCCTTCAAATACGCATAAGTGTATTTTTTCCAATTTTTTTTGTAAGACAAAGTTAGAGAATCGACGCAAAATTTTCTGTGCGACTTGGCAACGATAGAAAATGAAATTTTCTCACAAAAACAAGAGGACGGTAATATCCTGCGCCGCCCACGAAGTTTTCATTGCCCAAGACTCGTATGTTGGTCAAAAAGTTGAAATTTTTAGCCGCGAGATGGCGGACTGAGTATGAAACGGCGAGAAAACGACTCGGCGGGAGGGGGGGGGGGGCGATGTGCTCGTGGGCGCGAGGAGGAGCTTACAGTGTAAAAAGAGGAGTCGGCAGTGGGGGAAGAAATAGAGACGAAGTGGTAGGCAAAATATATAGAACGAAAAGAATGGTGAGAGACAAAGAACGCGAGCGCGAAACATGCTGGAATTACGGTAAAAAGAAAGAGAGAGAGAGAGAGAACGAGGTTGGTGGTGCTAGAATAGTTGAGAGTGGGGGGTAAATAAATGGCAGGAAAGGGATAGTTCGGAGGAAAGTGTGAGAACTGAAAAAAAAGAAAGCAAGACATGGCGGGATCTCGGGGGAATTGTGAAAGAGCCCTTTCACAATTTCCTTTCTCGTTGGATTATTTTCTTGAGGAGAAAAATGCATAAAATAGTTACGAAAGTAAAAGGTTGAAAAGCGTAGGAGAGGAAGGGCGTGTGTCGGGTTGGAGAATATATTTCGTAAGACGAAGTATTTTCCATTGGTTTAAAAGCGTAGAGGCTCTTGGATAGTGTGTTGTGTCCCGTAGAGCACGAGCAGACGAGGGCCCGTTAGTGCGGAGATTGACCGCAGCGCGGCGTTTGAGCGGCGCCCCTCGTACCCCCACCTGACGGTTCGGTTAGCCCGCATAGCCCGCATAGCCCGTTACGAAAACGTCGAGCGTTCGATGTTTCTCCTTCTCCGTCTCCGTTGGCCTGCCGCCGCCGTCTTTTTCTCTTTGGGTGAAAGAGGATAAAGTCGCGCGCGCGTTAACGAGCCGGGAGAGAGTGAGAGGAGATACGAATGTGAGGATAAAACTTGGTACAGAGCGAGAAATACATATTTTCCTCATGCAACGCTTAGCCGCCCTTCCCTTTTCCCTTTTGCGCGCGCTCCGCCGTTGGCTTTAACACCCCAGGGATTTTATTAGGTATAGGACCCGCGCGTCGAACCGTCCACTCGCCTCTATGTGTATACATATATATATGAACATCTGTGTGTTTATGCGTGTGTACGTATAGTGTCTACGGACTGTCAAGGCGCTCGCCAGTATACGAGGAACCATCAAAAGGGGCCATCACCTCGAATACTCGCTGCGCACGTTCGCCCTTTCCGTCACTTTACAACTAAGTCAAAAATAATAATAAAACATAAAAAAAAAAGAAAAAAAAACAGAGAATAAAAGAAAGCACGAGGTGTGGTGGAGGAGGAAAGATAAATCGCGGCGAGGGTGAGGGACCGAGAGAAAAAGAAACAAGTGAGCTCCGCGAATGAGCGAGAATCGGCGATAAACGGCGGCTCGACGAGAGCCGCAGAGAGCGAGAGAGAGGGGAAAGGGAGTGAGCGACAGAGAGAGTAGTAGTAGGAGGCGAGGCTAGCGAACGGAGCACGAAGCAACGCGGAGACTTCGCCCCCCCGTGTGTGTGTCGACGTGGTGGAATAGAAACGCTGATAGAGCGAAAATAATAAAGAAAATCAAGGAAGAAGAAAAAAGCAGAGAATTTTTGAGGCTCAAGGGGGGAAAAAGCAAGTACGAAAAGTGTATCAGCGCGAGCGCGTCTTTAACGAACGAGAGAAAATAAAAAACGTACGACGAGAGAGAACAAGTGGATCCAGAGGGGGTAGGGATCAACAGAGAGTTTCGGCTGTTGTGTCGCAAGGTGTAAACTCCCTTAATCCGTTCGGCATATACATGTAATAATTTGTACATATATAAACACATTTTTGACGAGACCTACAGAGAATATATATAAAATACTTAATTCCCGTGGAAAAGTGCAACGCGATAATTTCACCGCGACACTGCTAGACGTCAGTGAATCTTTGGTTCTTGTTTTATTTTTTTTCTCCCTTCCGCACGGAGTGTGCGTGCGTCTTTTCGCTCTTTCCCCGAGTGACTGCGCTCCTCGCTCCGTTAAGAAGTGTTGGTTCGTGTGTGGCAGTATTTTTTCGCGTCTCTGTGTTTATCTCGCTCTGGCAATAAACGTACGCACGGAAATCAGATCGCGTAACATCGGAACGTGTTCGACACGCTCTCGTTACATGCATCGAGAGCTGCAACGACCAAATATTTCTGACAAGGAAAAAATAAATAAGGCAGGTTGCTCGGAGCAGTGAAAATCTCTGTACTAGTGGCGCCCTCTGTGCGCGTGGTGCGATCGGAGTGTCCAGAGTGCCGCGTGAATTGCACTCCGCTAACGTAGTGTGCGCCAATTTCAAACTCATATTTGTGTGTCAACGTCTCTTCAATTAATTCAATAATAATGATGATTAAACGTGTTGAATCCGCGAGTTTGTAACGGTGTCCAAAGTGTCGTTACGATCGTTCACCGTTCCTTGTCGTTCTCGTATTTTTTCTTTTTATTTTCATTTTTTTTTCACCTCCATTACGAGAGTGTGAGTGTATCCGTGACACAGAGCGCGCTGCGCACACGCTTTTATCTTTCGTTTTCCCCCGTGCCACACGACAATCGAAGCTCCTCATTTTTATCCCCCCCAACCGCTGTACTTTCTTTCTTTCTTTCTTTCACCGCCAAGAGTAAGAGAGAGAGAGAGAGAGAGAAAGAAATAATTCTCCACGAGAGAACGGCGAGAAACGGCATTACGACGACGTCAAAAACCTACCCTTACCGACGCGACTTACCGACTGAGTCAAAAACCGGAGCATAGAACGAGCGAGAGAGAAGGAAAGAGGAAACCTCGTCTTTCTCTCCCACCATCTTTGCCGCTACCTCGTTCTTTCTCTCAACCCCCTCTCTCGCTCTCTCTCTCTCTCCCTCTCTCTCGTTCTCGCACCAACACACACAGATACACACCCACACTTAGATTGACACACATACTCGGTCACGCACTCGATCTTCCTGGTCGAGAGGCGACTTACGCGAGAGAAAAACGACTTATTCACCGTGTGCACACACAGGCCGCCCCGATGATATATCGTAACGAGTAAATTTTCGGGAATTATTACGAGGCGCGGGCGAACAACGACGCGCGTACATACAGCAGAAATAAATACTGGACACAGGGAATACACATTGAAAGGTGCGGTTTTTCGTACGACTCACTGCCAAATAGTGGATCGAACGATATATCCGAGAGAGGGAGAGAGAGCGCCAAAAGAAAACCCGAAAAACCGCGAGCAACAAAGTGCTGCTTGAGTGTGTGTCGTGATATATAAAAAAAAAAAGGAAAAAAAAAAAAATTATTTTCGGACTTTCTAGTGTGGCGTGCAATGTGATATCGGCTGTCATTGATGTCCGTGGTGGTAGTGACGAGGAAGGAAAAATATTCACGTGCCTACTTCGCGATCGGTCATTACGACGCGACCAGGGCGAGAACATATAGGATTAAAATAATTGAAAGTTGCGCTTACGGGCCTGGTGGGCCTGGCCTCTCCTGGGCGTACTACGATTCCTTCAGGATTCAACAGAATCCCGGAATTTAACGATTCCTCATTGAAAGTTCAATTCTTCGATACTGAGTGCCAGTTTTTAGAGGATTTCAAAATTTTGAGAAAAATAATACGTGCGCTGTGCTGAAGAAGAGAGTGCGATAGAAAAGTGAAAAAAAAAACAAAAAAAAACGAGTGTGTAACGCAAAAAAGACATCGAGAAAGGATAGAAAAGGGATTGTCGCAAGACTCGCCTAAAATACGGCCCTGAGACTCTTCGATCGAGACGTCTAATTTTTTTTTTTCGTTTTTTTTTCATTTCTTTTCCTTTTTTCAACACTTCTTCTCCCGTACAAGTGCGTGATAGTGATATTTTCTTCTTAACGAAGAATTCGACGAAGTGGAGAGGTGGCGGATAAGGATAAGGAGGCCGTATCAGGATGAGCGGAAGACCGAGGACGACCTCCTTCGCTGAGGGCACTAAACCACCCGCAAATCCGCCCCTGGGCGGCATGAAGATCAGCAGTGAGTAGTCCTATATACCTCGCGCTTCTTCTTCCTTTTCTCTCTCTCTCTCTCTCCCTCTTTCTTTTCCTTCTCTTTTTACCTATACATATATCTTTGCGTACATGTGCAATGTGCAAGTCGCCAGTTTAACCAGTACCAATTATCGATTGAAAAACTAAACATTTTTATCATCTAAATCTTTTACAATTCCTTTACGAGTTACGAATATATCGAAGACCTTCACTTTTGGAGGTTATGAACGCGCTCGTGGCGTAATATTTCAGTTTTATTCTCATAACCTCAACGCTCGGGATGGCTAATTATCGTGAGTCGCTTTTTCGTTACTCGAAATCGAATTTGCACGTTCGCATTGCAAAAAATATGCTGCACCTTCTTCCGATGGTCCCGGCGGGAAATTCGAATAATTAATTCGACAAATGACACATTTTTCCCGTTGAAAAAATCCCTCGATCAATTCCAACCAAATTTATAATCGTTCGGTCGACTAAATTGTTGCCAAAAAAAAAAACATCACGACTTTTTTACGTGAACAACAAATTTCCATTCGATTTCGCATCATCGAACTTTTTTCCAAGAATTTCTACTGCCCGCCGAGTTCCCCGAAATTCGGCACCGAGGCAGCTCGACGTTCGTTCGCTTTTCCGGGAAAAGTATCTCGTTCCTCAGCTCATCATACCAATCGACCAATCATATACACATTATATTCAGTTATTCCGACCTGTTTCCTGCCTTCTGGCTGAGAAATATATTTCCTTGTTTACAAGCCTTCGCACGTTAGTGTTTAACTTCAAAATTTGATTCCACACGATTTTTCGAAAGTTTCTTCCAATTTTGTTTCTGTACGATTACGAAATGATTTTGATCTGAACACATTCGACAATCCATAGCCAAAAATATTTAGACTCTTTTCCCTTAGATACAATCAAATCTGAAAATTTACCATTTTATTTACTAAAAAAATCTTTTTTTTCCTTTACTCGGTTATGAAAATATCGGGCTCCGATTTTTGGTTTAAATTGATAATTCTGAAGTTTGAGACGTTGAGATTCAAAGAAAAATTCTTTTTCCATCAATTATTTATTGAATTTTGAATATTATGGACATTTTTCGGGTCTATTTTGTTTTTGAGTCGCAAGAGAGAATCGTTTTATTGCCCAGACCAAATATATTGGAAAATAATAAAATATTATTGTTGGAAATCGTTTTTCTCTTTGCTGAAGTCAATTATTTATATTCAGAATTAAACTGCGATAATAAATCGATCGGTTTTTGCCCCAGAAAAATATATCGGTTCGAAAAATGAGGCTCGTTCGAAAAATCAAACAAATTGTTATTAAAAACCCATATTTTTCGTTGCAAAAACTTCAGCATCATATTTCGTCGCATTTCAACGATTGAAACTTCAACAAACTGACATTACGAATACGGGGGACCGGGGCATATATGCCTATCTACAAACACGGGTACAGCATTTCCTTGTAATATATATAAACGTGTATAAATATATATAAATTAATCAAAATCTATATAAACGTATATTTCAGTCGGGGTCATGCTTGGCTGGCTAAGCCTTAATTTTAGCTATAACAGATTGCATTGAGCGAACGACGCTGCTGCTCTCTGCTCAGTTAGCTGTTCTCCGGTCACGAGTTTTTTCAAATATTTTTTTCTTCTAGTCTCGCTTTGGCTTTTCGGGTTTTCGCCACGACATTTAAACTCTTCGTCGCGAGTTTAAAGAAAATCAAAACCGAATAGTTTTGATGTGTATTAATTGACTAATTGGTGATCGAGGCTGGAACAGTTCAGTGCATTTATGTAGTGGATTTACTGACAATAGTGCCAACGACATTCGTATGTGTTTTTGTTTTTGTTGTTTCGTTCTTTCGTTCGCATGCCCGAGCTCCCTGCGTTGCCTCCTTTGTTGATGTGTGCTCAGCGGAGTGGCGACTTCTTGGAATAACGATGGTTTCGCGTGAAACGACTCGAAACAAAATACGAGGAAAAGTTGTCAAATTCGCCAAATTTTAATCTTTTTTATTCCTCTCAATTTCTCTTTCATTTTTTGTCTTTTTATCCGCTCGCTGGCTTTGACGTTTTCGGTCATTATTCAGACACCCACGCCACAAGATTTCGTCGACTTTTTCTCGTAATCAATGTCGTCAAGATCGTTTGTGTTTTTGACCTTGCTTCTCATTCATCCTCCGATAACGGCTCTCATTTTTATCTCAATTTTTGCGCGTCTTTCCCCCCCCCCCCCCCATTCTTAACAAAAATTCTCGATCCCATTTCCAATAAATATTCGGAGCTGCTAAAATTCTGAAGGATCGTAAATATGAATAATCGTTTTATTGATCGATCACTATTTCAATGTGTCGCGCGTATTCTTGATCTCGTCAACGAGCGAAATTGACCCTCACAATCGTCGCCAGACTATTCGTCTTCATGGCCGTGAATATTCGTCACAATTCTATCAGCTGTTTCGAAACTGTGTTTCGTCAAATAACTCCCGATCAATCCATTCGGAAATATTTACATTGTATTTTAAACTCTTTTTATATCATTCTACTCGATAAACCCGATCATTCCCCCAATCGAGTCTCCTCAGAATTTCATTACGAGAATCGATCTTTTTCTTGTTTTTTTTTCTCAAGCAGAGCTCGTAATTATTCAGCAATATTTGTTCCGGACAATAAAACGATTCTCTCTCGCGACCCAAAAACCAAATCGACACGAAAAATAACCATAAATTTCGAAATTCAATAAATAATTGATGGAAGAAGAATTTTACGTTGAATCTCAACGTCGCGAACTTCAGGGTCATTATTTTTTCCCTGGGTAACTCGACGCCTGACAAATCGCGAACAACAAGAATTCGCAGTCGAGATTTTCACTGTCGCGTTGATTCTGCTTTGCTTCTTTTTAATCTTTCGAGCTCGGAAAACGTGGAGAAATGAAATTTCTATAAAATTTTCGAAAGTAAATATTTAAATTCAAGTTTTCGGAAAAATTAATCCGAAATTTTGTGAAACTGAATCGTCGAATTTGATTTTAATTCGAGAAATAATTGTTAGAACGTTGCGATCGGGACGAATGATTCTGGAATAATTATTTTTGAGTTTTCTCGACGATTCGCTCTCCCCTCGACTCTCGAGTGGATTTGAGAGATATAACGGTGAGCTGATTTGAATGTCGTCGTCGTCGTCGTGGTCGTTATTGCGCATCGGGCAGCGGCCAACGAGAAACACAGAAAGAGAAAAAAACCGAGAGAGTCCAAGCGAGGACGGTTTCTCTTATCAACTCAATGTCCGACTCACGACGACGCGATACGACCACACTCGCGTACCATCGTACGCACTGACAACATTTATTTTCCTTCGCAAACCTTGCGATCTTCGCTCCAGATTAATCATTTTCAAGATGCACGATCATCCTTTTTAAACGTCGAGGTATTTTCGACATTTTTTCAACTTACCCACTGAACTCTCGTATAATACGAAATGGACATAAATTTGAGGAAAAAAAAAGTTTTTCCTCCGTAAAATTGTGGATGATTAATAAATAAATAAATAAATAATAAATATAAATGAATAAATCGAAATAATTAGAAAAATTAATAATTGATTAGGATTAATAATTAATTATTATAATATATTATAATATTAATAATAAAATAATAAATTAGAATGATTAATAAAAATTCTGTTACATATCGACGATCCTCCATCGCAAAAATAGGAAAAAAAATTATATTTTTATTTAAATAATTGAAAAAATAGGAAAAAGTGTCGTAACTATAAAAATAATGAATAAAAAATATATTTTTCGTTGTATCCCAACGCTGCAAACTCCCGAACCATAAAACTCAAAACAGCAAATAATAATGGAAAGATTAATTTGGTACCCGAGTGAAAAGTGTGACAGAAATTGAGCGCGCATGACTCTGGAGGCTGTTAAAAGTCGATATAAATAAAATATTTCGATATCCTATTTATTGAGGGAAATAGTTCCGTTTTGTTTGTGTCGAGTTTCCGTTCGAGTTTTGACAAAAAGTGTGCAAAGTTATAGACAAAGGGACAAATGTCTCTCGGAACGAGTTGCTCTCGTGTCGAGTTCCCGTTGATCCCCGCGTGTGGAAAAAGGAAGCCGGATAGAAAGAGCAAGGGGGTGGAAATTGGTGGGGGGGGGGGGGGGGGTAAAATATCCCGGCACGGGGATGCTCCGAAGGCGCGCGAACTGGGTCAATATCCTGGTGGCTCTGTCACGTTGACGCGCCCGCGCATTTTCTCTTGCCGGCTTGTCCCCCCCCCTTTCCCTCCATCACGCTTGCCTCTCTCCATTTTGCGCGAACCCCAGCGGAAAAAAAAACACACACACAAAACAAAAGAGAGAATGCGAAATTTGACGGTAAATATTCTCGTTCATTCGTGCGCTCGTTCTTTTTGTTGTTTCTCGCTGTTTCGTTGCCGCGCGCGTATGCTAAATGTACAGAATTTATGGGTCAACGAGACACATGCCTCGTCCTCCCTTGAGCTTCCGGCGAAACGTCACTGCGGGCTCCGCATCTTCCCAGTTACGAGCCTGAGCTGCTTCATCAAACATTCAAATTCTTCTTCTTCGATCACGTCCTGCAGACTTCTCGTACCTTTTTCTCGCCCCCTCCCATTCCCTAGCTCGGCTCTTTGCTTCTCCACAAACCCTCGGAGCTTCTCCAACATGTGGGAAATGGTTTTTTTACTGCTTGCCTCGTCCGTGCCTAACCAAAGGGTGCAAAGTCTCTTTTTCGCACTTTTCTTCCGGCTCAGCTCGCGCTCTCTCTCTTTTGCTGGTGTCTTCTATACAGAAACATCGATTTTTCCACTCTGGGGTCATGGCAAATTTACGAAAATACTTTCACAACAATTCTGACGCTCGTACCATCGTTTTTATTATTTCGACCTCCTCTGACACCCTCTAACCCCCCGTCCCCATTCTCAATTGATTTTCCGCTCTTTTTCAACCTCAAATAAAACCAATTCAACTTATTTCGAGTTTGCGCTTATCAGAACCGAGCTCAAGCCACACCCTTAATCAATTTCGAGGACTATCGATCGAAACACCTCACCTACAGTCCAATTTTTTTATTTACCATGCCCCCCCCCCCCCCCCTTTATTCGTTAACTATATACACAGATTTTCATGGTTTATTATAGATTCGTCTCTATACTCGTACCCACCATATCAGAGCGAATTCTTGTGACTCTGACGTCTGCAACGACGAGATTCAACAAAAAATTCTTTTTCCATTAATATTTGTGATTTAAAAAAAAAAAAAATTCTTATTTATTTAGCGAACTTAGTGTATTTTGGAAATTATCGCCATTTTTCGTGTCGATTTTGTTTTTGGCTCGCAAGAGAGGAGCGTTTTATTGTTCGGACCAAATATCGCAAAATAATAACGAGCTCTGCTCGAAAAAAAAACAGAATTTCGTTGCATTTCGACGATGTAACTAGAGGCACAACTTTTGTTAGACATTTTCATTGATAAAACATATCGATTGCATTGTGATAGAATTTATCGAATAAATCGCAGAGCCTTAATTCGCAATGTTTCTCATTCGAGACTAGGAAGAATTATCGATCCAACAGTGGCGGAAAGAGAAAAAGGGGAAAGGGGTCGAGGGAGGACTGTCGTATTTCGGTGAATTTTTGTCAATCGGCTACAGTCACGCATCGGCCGAAATGCGAAGAAAACGGTCACGTCGATATTTTTCGTACTCGTCCCAGCACACCCGGAGCCTCTCCATTTCGATCAAATTTTATACCTGAATGAATTTTTATTCAAAATATTGTATAATTTATTCAAAAAATGGCCCCTACTCGTTGTGGCGCCGACTCCACACGGAAAATCCCATGTCTCGTTCGACAAGCATTCCCTTTCAGGAAGAAATAAGGAGAATGAGGCTCGATCACGTTTAAGTCGTGGGTGAGAGGTTCACGTGTCCGCTCGTGGCGCCGCAAACGTCTAGGGCAGGATCTGGGTCAATAATGAGCCTCTTGTCAGAGATACGCTTCGCGGACTCATGCTCTCTCGCGCACACGCCAGAGATTTTTCCGCCCACGTATTTTCCAACAGCAACGATTCATCTTTCTCGCTCCGATACGCCATCGAGAAACTTTTTCCGAATTTTCTTCCGAATAGTTTTGGGAAAATAGAGCCAAAGATGAAAAGCGAGAAAAAAAAAAATTAATTATTATTTTGCACGCCAACAATTCATTTTCCTGCGATGACGTCCAACGTGAAAATGTTTCGACAATTTTTCCAAGGGAAAGTGTTAGGAAAAGTATTTTCTATCGTAGGCTGGCCCGATTTTGATTTTTCTCTCGAAAGACTCCGCGCCACAGGATTCGATATTTATCGGCCAAGCACCTTCGCGAACTTCCAAATAGTGCAGCGAGTATGAAAACGTTAATTCATTCAATTAAGTCCTTCAATGATCCGAAGAAAAACTTCCTCACGATTATTCGATTTTGCACACTTCGCAGCTACCGATTCGACTCAGGGAACTCCTCAGTGACGAGGCTGCTGCTCGATACCGAGGGAATCAAGAGATATTGTAGTAAAAACGTAAAAGGAAACACGTGGGAAGTTTCAAAACTTCAGCAGTTTTATGCTCGAGAAACTTCAGAGACGCCGCATCGACCGAAAATCCTTTTCCTTTTTTTCTAACACTTTCCACATCAAGTGCCAAAGTTTGCGACGTTGAGATCCAACGAAAAATTCTTTTTCCATCGATTATTTATTGAATTTTGGAAATTATGGCAATTTTTCGATTCCATACAGTTTTTGGAATAATTGTAAAATTTGCAATGTTGAGATCCAACGAAAAATGTTTTTTCATTAATGATTTATTGAATTTTCCAAATTATGAAAATTTTTCAGGTCGCAAGAGAGAATCGTTTCATTGTCCCGAGCTCTGCTCAAGAAAAAACTGAATTTTGTTACTTTCCTGCGATGGAAACTTCAAAACGATTCGTTTACAAAATATTCCAGGCAACAAATGTTTTAAGTAAATCTCTGTGTAAGCCTTAAACACTACTTACGTCGATGCGAATGTATTTGTCCCCTGGAAACGTAATTTTGTTGGTGAAAGTAATGAAAGTTTAAGAGTGTGGTAAATAATAAAGTGGAATCCAATAAGTTTGAGTAGAATTGTTAGTGGACCATAGAAAAAGGATAATGATGGTCGGAATGACGGCTGTAACGAGCCAAGGGTAAATGCGGGTGTGTTATAGACAAGCCGGGTCGTCTACGTCGTCGCAAACGAACAGAATCGATTCGTCGAGGTGTAGTCGGGGGGTTGCTCGTGTGTTCTCGTCTATATATCTTGACACCCCACTGCCGGGGTCATTCTGACCCAATTGTACTTGGCGCGCGGAGGTACAATCTTGTCTTTCCTCATGCCAAAGTCGTCGACGTTGCTTACCATCTCGAAGGCTGACTCGCAGACGAGACCTTCATTTTCCCCTTCGTTCCGTATATTTCGCTCTTTACAAATTATTACGAAAATTTTATTGAAAATGAAAAAATAATTAAAAAATTTATTTTTCACTCGCATTTTCCGAACTTGCGGGTTCATGCCACGTTTTCCCGGTTCACCAATGATCGTTGACCCTCGCGATTGACCTCTGGTCTGCAGTCGGTCGGCCTCGTATCGCCGTCAAGTATCTTTCTCGCTGGTTCCTCCTTTTTTTTCCATTTTTCTTCTTTGTCTCTCTATTGACACCCAAAATGTTCGTTCGTAATGAGTCAATGACCAAACTTCCAAAAATACGAAGCGTCGTCGATCACTGATCGAATTTTACATCGAAAAGTCCGTTGTTGTTTTTTTAACCACGAGCCTCGCCTTCGAATGAAGAAAAAATAATAAAAGTTCACAAAATCGCTCGCCGTTTCAAAACGGTGAGACTTGGAGCAAAAATGCATAGCAACAATATTGTAGTGCATAAAATTTCCTACAAAAAAGTAATCTGCAGTTTTCCTCTATCTTGGATAGTTCAGTACGAAAAGTCCATAGAAAAGTTGGTGGTAAGAAAAAATGATTTTTCCTTTTGTTTATTGAATTTTGGAATCATAATAATTTTTCGCGTTTAGCTTTATCGTCTAGAAAAAATATTAAAAAATAATAACGAGTCTTGTTCAAGAAAAAAAACAAAAAAATGAATATCCAGATTAAAAATTGATTTTTCCCTCTTTTGCGGTTTTTTAAATATTTTTTATAAAGCTTGCGATTGAATTGGATTTTGGTGCATTGCTGTAGACTGGTCAGGGGCGTACGAATAAGAGAGACTTGCACACTCGTCGTGGTATATGAGTTTTTTGATAATACGTGCTACGTAATGAGTGCGTTAACGCGTGGGTTCCAGGGACGTGGGAGAACTGAAAGAAAGACAAAGAAAGAGAAAACGAGAGAATTAAATGGTGAGGTAGCGGGGCGAGAGGAAGGGGGGGGGGGGCACACGAAAGAGTTCAAGGAGTCAAACACCCGTGGAATTTGCTGCTTCGACGCGGTCGTAAAGAGACAGTTGCTTGACGATTGTTTTCAGGCGTTTGGTATTATTAAAAATTCTATCGTTCGTGAATCAATTTTTTTTTTTTTTTTTTTTTTTTTCGAAATTTCAACGATTTTTTCGTGGCCTTTACGACTACGGAACAAAACCGAACGTTTCGTCAGGTTTCGTGTGTGTTTCGGGATGAAACGTGCCCCAAATTTCTTACGTTAAGAAAGAAAAAAAAATTGGTCAAAATTGACGAATTTCGATCGCGCAAGGTCGTTTTTTTTTTTTTACATAAATTATTCCCTCCACCTCCCGTAACTTCTGGAAGGGCCGAGACTTTGAAACGGTCTGTACACGTTTCGTTTCCAAACTCGTATTCGTCGGAAAAAAATAGTTACACGAATAGAACGCGTTCGAGTTTGGTTTGGTCGGTCTCCCTCCTCGTACGAGCTGGAAGCCTCGTAAATAATGTTCTCGATGCATGAAAAGGTCGGGAAAAATATTGGGGCCAAGAAATTTTCGTCTTCAAAATATATTTCATACATCATGTGAAGTTTGCATCGTTGAATTGCAACGAAATTCTCTTTTTTCTCCATCACAGCTCATAATTACTTGCCAATTTTTCATCCGGACAATAAAAGTCTCTTGCGACCCAAAAATTGAATCGACACGAAAAAATTGCCATAATTTCCAAAATTCAATAAATAGTTAATGGAAAAAGCATTTTTCATTGAATCTCAACATTGCAAATTTCGGAGTCATGAAAAGTCTTCCTGAACATGCTGAAAATATCATGTTGAAGTTTCATAATAATTGGTCATAATAAAAATAATAATGATTAAAAAATTATAATAATAAAATTGCAACAATTCCTAAAATTCATTAAATAATTAATGAAGGAAGGATTTTTCGGTGAATTTCAACGTCACAAAGTTCAGAGTGACTTCAAAGTTCCGGTGCGCATATTTACGAGCGTTTGTACAAGATAAAATGAATTAAATGGACGTTAATGGCAGATTAACTTTGACATTTGTAGATAATAGATCGTGTATCTTTCACTCTCGATGCCTATTAATATTCGTCACTGATTCATTCGGTAGCGAGGGAAAGAGAGGAAAGAGATGGGAAGAGGGAGAAAAAAAAAGAAAAACGTTTTTCTCGTTCTCGTCAACAAATAAAACGAAGCCTGGTGGTTAGCCAAGATTTTCCGCCTCGACGTTCAGCGGAAAAGTTCCCCTCTCGTCCATCTCCTGCTTTTCCTGGCCTCAAGGTCAAACTACGCGCAATAACCAGTGACGTTTTTGGGCTCGTGCCTCCCCCTTTTCCTTCTCGCCCTCTTTTCTTCCTCCCTTCGCCTCCCTCTTCCTCTTTCTTTCTCCCTCAATGCGACCCTCAACAGCTGCGTACGCTCAAGTCCGTTCACCCACTGACCAATCGCCAATACTCGCTAATAATTTACATTCGAATCGCCCTTTGCATCTACGCTATCGAGTCTCAAAAAAAATTTCTTATCTTCCTCGTCGACGTGATGAATATCACTCGCGATATTTAATGATCGATCACGATCCATCGTTTCTTTCTTATTTATCAGGCAGCTCCATGAAGATGTTCTTATTTTTGTCTTTCTCTGAGAGACTCTGATAGACATTTCGTTGAAATTCCATGAAAAATCCTTTCCCATTAATTATTTATTGAATTTTGGAATTTGCCGCAATTTTTCGTGTCTATTTAGTTTTTGAGTCGCAAGAGAAAATCGTTTTTTTGTCGAGATCAAATATTTTAAAATAATAACGAGCCCTGCTCAAGAAAAAATAAAAATGAAAATTGATTGTTCGCTCATTTTGATCGAGAGAAATTCCTGAATATACGTTTTTTTGATATTTCCTTGAAGCTTGCAAGTTTGAGTTGGATTTTGGTGCTCCAACATGATTCTCCTTCGTTCGTGCGACTCCTTTTTGACTTTTCGAGTCGTTTTCAAGATCGTAAAGATAAATAATTGTCATGTTAATGCGTCACGCGACATTTTTGATGTCACGACGAACATCAAGTTAGCATAACAACAAAAACTCAGGCTGACATAATTCATTGATGCTTTTAAATATTAAAGACGTGACTTTGCTTTACGTTTATTCTAATCACGTTCTATACATATATACAAAGTGTCGTTCACATCGTTTCCTCGGGACGCAGAGATAAAGATGGCGGTGTGGCGTCTGGTGGCGCCGCCACTCGAGCTCGCACCTCGTATCAGTTGGTAAAGCAGATGAATTTATCGGATTTCTTTCCTCATGTCGTCTCGTCATTTTCCATTTATCATCTCGCTCTTCCTCGTTGCCATTGTTTTTTTTTCCCCCCTTTTTTCTCTAAATTCATAATTTACGTACGAAATAAAAATCACTTTTGTTTCGTCTTTCGAAATTCTTCGATGTATTTATGTTGCTCGGACCTCGCAAGAGCACACACAGATGTCGAGCACGTGTCGCTCGACGATTCCCTGCGACGTTGAACACAAAGAAGAACAAAACAAACAAACCAGGCCCAAAGCGCGGAAATATCCCGGTCCAAGGACACGGAACTAAATGCTCTTACGAACGAATAACATACGATTTATTGTTTGTACAACGATGGCTCCCGACGAATCGACGATCCCATTCAACAAAATATCTTTCGAGCAATCAAAAATCATCACGTTCCAGTTTGCATCGCTGGAATACAACAAAATTCCGAAAATGAAAACCAAAACGAGCGAAAAGTGAATTTTTACATTTAATATTTATTTTTTTTATTTTTTTCCTTGAGCAGAGCTCGTGATTATTTTCGTTCTCGATAATAAGACGATCTCGCCTTGCGAACCAAAAACTGAATAGACGCGAAAAATAAATCAATAATCAATAAATAATAAAATAATAATAACAAAAATAATAATTAATGGAAAAAGAATTTTTCATTGAATCTGAACGTTATAAATTCCAGAGCCATCGAAAATTGGCTGAAAATATTTTTTTAGTCATTGGTTTCGTTCTCCGCTTTAAAAAACGAAGAAATTTTTGTTTTTTCGTTCCGATTCCGTTAGCCTGCTTTTTTTTTGTCAATAAACCGTACAGTAGTCGGCTGAAGCCCCGCAGGAGTGACGTCTCCGTTGCACATACGGAAAAGGAAGGGCGCGTGGAGGGGCGGCGGAGGGAGGGGGGAGTCGCGATGGACCATTGAACCTTCGTGACATTGAAGAGCACTGGATCGTTCGAAGGACGCGTGATGACGCTCGTTGGGCGGGATCGTGCATTGAACGGGGTGAAGGTGTCGACCTGCCCCTATACAAAACCCCTCTTGTCGCTTTAAACTGGCTTATCCTCACTTTCCACCTCCTTTCCCCCATTCTCTCCTTTCTCTCTCCGTCCCTTGTGTGCATTCCCTTGACTTCGCATTTCATAACCTACCGAATCCTTACATGTCATGTTTCTCCTCGTACATGTTGCACAACTTAACAAAACTTCTACCAACTTCCTTTCACTCTCCCAACCTCTTATCAAGTTTCATGAGCCTGAAGTTTGCATCGACGCAATGCCACGAATTAAAAAAAAAAACCAAAAAAACAAAAAATGATTCGTCACTTTTTCATTTTGCGAATTCATTCAAAGAAAATTCGAAATAAAAGTGACGAATAATTTTCTTTTTTTTCATTTCGTGGCATTACGTCGATGCAAACTTCAGGCTCATCAAGCTTCACAAATTTTAACACCATAGCAACTTCACTTTTCACAAAATTTCGATATTATACACAATTTCGCAGAATCTCAGTTTAAAAAATTACACTCGATTCGTGCTGCGATCTTGGGAATTAATTCGACATTTATTAATTCCTTAAAAAATTATCATGGAATGTAACGAAATTCTTTTTCTCGAGCAGAGCTCGTTATTATTTTTCCATATGTGGTCCGGACAATGAAACGATTTTTTCTGGCCACCCAAAAACTAAGTAGGCAACCAAAATTGCCAAAAGTTCAAAAATTCATTGAATAATTAATTTTTTGAATAATTAATTTATAATAAAGCGGTTAATTTATAACAATGAATTATTTTAATAATTTATTGACCATGTTTATGATCATCAGTTTCTTTTAATAATTAATTCATTTCTCGAGTTCGAACAATATTTCCACATTTATTCCCATAATTATTTATTGAATTTTTATAATTCAACGAGAGGATCGTTTTATGGTTCAGACCAAATATTCCAAAATAATAACGAGCCCCACTCATAAAAAACGATGCAAATTTTTTATTTTAATTTTTTACTCCCCATCTTCATCCTCATTACTACGTGGATTCATTTATTTCTAGACATCGATGACCGTGACACGTAACAATGGTTTTCCAGCTCCACTCAGTAGTTAGCTCGTTTTTCCGAACCGTCCGGGTCAAAATGACCCAGTGTGTCAACCAAGGGTTAACTCACTCGTACAATAATCCGTGGAAAATCGGAGACTCGATCGACGATAAAACCAGAATGCATTATTTTTGTAGCAATTCGTAGAAATAACTTTTAGTATTTTTTTTTTTTTTACGTAAACAAAAAAAAAAAAATTTGTGTTGTCCAAAATAATTGACGTGCCCCCGTCTCATTGTAACGTTCATACGGAATTTTCGAATCTCATCCATCGTGATCTGTACTGGCTAAAATGATGCGAAGAGATCCGATCGAGTGATATTCGTTTTGCAGGATAGCGAACCAAAGTTGTCATCGATAGATCGATTTAAAAAAGCACAAAGTTCGCGATGAAAATGACTTGTTTAGAATTGATAATAAAAACTCGAGACCGATTATTGTGTTTACTGAGTTCCGGTATTCTCCGCAATAATGACGAAGAGAACGACGAGAATAGTGCGAATGGCGTTAACGAGGGAAACGATGGGGCCGACGATCCGACGAACCGAATCTGTGGCGACGAAAACACGAGGGATGAAAAAATACACAGTGTTTTTCCCCTCGACCCCGAAACTCTCAATATCCATGACAACGAGGAAGAAGACGAAGTCGAAAAAAATTATGACAACAGTAGAAACGAACCGGACATTACGAATTTTCAAGACAATCAGATCCTCTTGGCCAACCAAATTTACGAACAACTCCAAATCGAATCGCAAATCCACGCGGACGTCATTAAAAATCCTCCCGACAGTCAAGGTCAAGTTGATTCTGAAGGACAAACGTCAAAGACGATTAAAAATAACGTGCTCGGGATTAAAATCGAGAAAAATGAAAATGACACTAGTTTACTAATTAATGATCAAAGCCTCACGCTCAATATAAATTCCGAGACCGAAAAAAACATGGTCGACCGTCAAATCGATGGCCAAAGTGAAAATTGTCCCGGAAACAGCGATCGCGTTGTGGAAAATTATTTTGATTCTCAAAATAACGATAACATCGTTAATGAAAATATTAAAAATGACGATGTTCACGATAATAGAGAGACGGACGTGATCGACGTTTGTCAAGATTTTCACAAAGTTGGTGAGGAGGAAAATGAGGCTGAGACTCTTAATAATAATGATACGGTCGAAGGAAACAACATATACGATGAAAACGCCGGCGACCATGAAATACGACACGAAGAATGGTCGCCCCTCCCTACCCCCGGAAAAGTAATTCTCCTCTTCCAAATAGGTATGCTAGAAACAACACAACAATCTCAAAGCATCAAATCCATCCAACAATACATCCCATTGAAAATCATCTTTCTGAAGTTTGCAACGTTGAGATGCAACGAAAAATTCCTTTTCCATCAATTATTTATTGAATTTTGGAAATTATGATATTATGATATGAGCTTTGGCAAAGGAAAAAGGAATTTCGTTGCATTCCAACGATGCAAACTTCAACGTAATAATATTCTCGTAGGTTGAATGGATTTTTTTCATTATTTTCAACGATCGACTCATCGATTTGCGTAATAATCGAGTAAAAGAATGAAATTTCTTATTTTCAACGGAAAATTTGATTCCCTAATATTTAGAAGAGTGTTGTGTTGTCAAGACGTCGTTGACCGTATCTCGTTTATCGGGCACTCGTCGCGGGAAAGGGGATATGGCATAGAACAAGTATAGAACGAATCTCGAGACGTCTAGACAGTAGGGCAGCCTGCTGTGGTACATCTGGGTCCTTGAAAGCCTCGTCTCGCATGATTTTTTTTCTCCTTTTAGTGCAAACACTAAACAGACAAAAAAAAGTGACTCTGGAGTTTGTGACGTTGAGATTCAACGAAAAATCCTTTTTCCGTTAATTATTTATTGAATTTTGGAAATTATGACAATTTGTCGCGTCGATTTTGTTTTTGGCTCGCAAGGGAGAATCGTTTTATGGTCCAGATCAAATATTCCAAAAAATTGCGAGCTCTGCTCAAGAAAAAAAAAGAATTTCGTTGCATTACGACCCCGAAAACTTCAACATGTCGAAAAATTTCCAAAATATTTGAGAAAAATTCAAACTGAATGAAAAATTATTGCCGTAGATTTTGCTCCGGACGATACGTCATCGTTCCGATAATAAAAAAAACGAGACTCGCGATGGGTACGTTTTTCGGGAAAGAATGACAAACAGCGATGACGTCGAAAGTGTCTGAAAAATAAAAACAAAAAAGTAAAATCGTCGTGACCCACTTTTTTTGTGAATTTTTTGCAGTATCGTATATTTTCACCGTCCCGTCATCTCACGATGAATCTGGCGATTTCTGGGCCTCACTAGATCTGCCCGAATGTCGCGTCAACCAGACGAAAATTTATCGCGAGACAAAATGAGGAAAAAAAAAATTAATTAAAAAAATTTTTTTTTGGGATTTGGTTTTTCCCATTAAATTCAAAACATTTACACAAACGTGGTCCTATTTATTGGGCTTCCCACTAGCCACGTATACGAGTAAGTGAGCCAGGGCCACGTGACGTTTCGCATGTTTCTCTCTCAGCGTGAATTTATTGGACATACGTCAATGACAAAGCTGGCGACGTCGATGTGCGTGGTCGGGCGTGCCGTTAAATATTGGACGTTCCGGACCTAGGTCACGACAACGAGCAAGCAAAACAACACATAAAAAATGTCCGCGCGCGAATATCCCGTCCGACTATGCGATCGAAGACAATGCCCCGAAAGACGCCAAAAGTTTTACGATTATTTTGAAACTAACGAATTTTGCCAAGGGAGAAAGCGAGAGAGACAAACGTTCGCAACGCACGGGGCAACATATTTTGATGTTCGGGCCAAAAAACCTCTTGCCAGATCCACGTGCTCGCTACTCGAGTACGAGAAAGCTAAGGAGATTCAAGAAATCACCTTTTATTCACTCTGACGTTTCCTACGACCAGAACATTGTTTAAGGGTACACTGAACTTTTGGATCAAAGGCTACATTTCAGGAAACTCAACCCGACTCAAGAAATGCTTTTTCGTCACGTTTCAAACACGAACAAGAAATAAATGAAACTCCATGCCAAACTGTGCAGCTACTTATTTACATTTTTATTCATTATTTTAACGATTAAGGCATTTTTTCCGATTTTTTTCGTGGATTCGATTTTCAAAAGACAAAGAAAGCTGTGCCACCATTTTTGGCAAATACTTTATGAAAATTTACAGCTCTGCTTTGAAAAATAATGAGTTTCCGTTGCTTTTCTATGATTCTGACGTTTGCATCGTTGGGATACAATGAAAAATATATATTTTTATTAATTATTTTGATGATTAAGGCAATTTTTCAATTTTTTTTTTTCTAAATCCGGTTTTCGAAAGGCAAAGAAAGCTGTGCCACGATTTTTTACATAAATTGTATGAAAATTAAACAGTCTGCTATGAGAAATAATGAGTTTTCGTTGTTTATAACGATGCGAACTTGAATATCGTAAAAAAAATGGTTTCAGAGTGAGAGAGTTGACTCTTGAGATGGAAAATAGTGAATTACACAATGTTCGAGGGAAGGGGGATACGAGATGGGGCGCCTTCGTACTGCTTTCACACGGAAGGACAAATAGAAAACGAGAGAGCCACTCTCGCGCTTGCTCAATCCCCCTGTGGCAAGACTTGCCAGAGCTTCTGTGTGACAATCGATTTATGGGACCTAATATAGAACACAAAGCTACGTTGCCTATAGAACAGTTATATCTGACGTTATGACTACGCGTTCCTTCATTATTTCTCATATACCATTCATACATCATTTCATCTTTTTTTTAATATTATTTAACAGTCTCATGGCGTGAGACAACATTTCCCACCAAAATATTCAATCGAAGAAATAAAATCTCGAACGTCTGTGATGCAATTATCCACTGGAAACTTATTAATTTATTCCTAGCTTCATTAAGACTGGAAAATATGAATCTTTGATAAAAATATCTTTTCACCGAATTTTTCGCTCGAGGGCTCGGACTAATCGGGAGCGATGAAACACACGGTGTGCTCTCTGCCGATCCCGGCCTCTTTATTAACGTTTTTTTTTGTCAAAGGTCGCTCGAGCACTCCGTCAAAGACGATTCTTCCATTATTCGAATTTTTCACAGGACAAAACGTATTGCACTTTGCATGCACGTGGCTGCAGTGACATTTTGCAAAATCCCCGCGTGACGTCAGCCCAAGTGGCAACGCCCTATACGATTTTTTTTCTTTTCTTTTGTTTTTTGTTCCCTTTCGTGCTCAATCCTCGTCGCTCTTTGTTAATGAAATTGTCAATGCTCATTGTGGCTTTTTCATCAAAACAATGTCCACACTTGTTTGCGATTGTGTCATCGCAAGTCTTTCTACTTGTCACGCTCTCCCTCGCTCCTTCGGCTCTGCGAGCAATTATTGCGAAACTTGAGTTCGCTATAGCTCGCTTAATTATCGTTTTTTTTTTTTTTTCTAATGAAGATTGAGACCGTGGCGAATTCTTTGGCGAAAAATTACGAAAGCAACGATAATTATTATCTGCAGATTTTTTTTTTTTTTCATTTTTTTAAAACTTTTTTCTGCTTTTTTTTCGCATTCGTATGACGACAGCACGAAATCTCGTTGATCCAATTATCGCTTCGGTTCGTCTTGACCCCGACACAGGTTTCCGACGTTGTTCATGACGTGCATAAAAATAAGAGACGCAAATAAACGGTATTTATTGAAAGACTTTGTCACGAGTTCCATGGCATCGCGAATGATAATTATTCTTTCGACTCATCATTTTCTAGTCACTGTCTAACCTCTGATTATTCATTTTGAAGTTTACAGCGTTGGAATTCAAGGAAATTCTGATTTTTCTTGGACAGAGCTCGTCATTAGTTTGCAACATTTGGTCTGGACAATAAAACGATTCTCTATTGTGAGCCAAAAATTATATCGACACAAAAAATTGCCATAATTTACAAAATTCAATAAATCATTAATGGAAAAAGGATTTTTCGTTGAATCAACGTTGCAAACTTCGGAGTGACGATAAACCGAGGCTAGCCATGACAATTAAAAAGCTACACATTTATCTGTTTATTAATAGAAAATGATAAACATGTGGGTAATTTATTACGCCACCGATTAGACAGTGGCTGAAGATTAAACAACTATAATAAAGTTGTGAATTGAGAAGCAGGGCCGCGAGTAAAAACTGCCTGAAAATATGAAAAAAAAATGAAAAATTTGAATGTTTATAAAATTCGTTTGTTTCTCCGGCGCAAAATCGTGGAAAAAAAAATAACTTGAACCGATGAGATCCGCTTGATAAATCGAAACGAAAGGCGATGAAAAGCACCGAACTGTACCATTTATTTGGACGAATGCATCACATGATCTTGAATTCTTTCGTCGAACCAAATACATTAATCTCCGCGGCCATTGCTTTACCGGGAATTCCTATCGCACTCGCGCATTCGTTCCTCCAGACGAAAAATGCCACGGGCAGATGAGTAGCCACTTTTGTTTTCCACCGTCAAACGATTTATGTGTATCCCTGGTTGCGAGCCTTGGGCATACGTGTTTGATCGAATTTATAATGTTGCGCCAGCGAGCTATTTATACTTTTCGCCAAACTCACGACACCATCGGGCCCGAAAACGAAACCAAATTTTTTCCGCATTAGTCGTTTTCTCTGCAATGGTATTTCAACCTTAGAACGAGAATCCCATTATTTTTTACCTATTCCTCGCGTTAAACTCGGGTCAAAATGACCCCAGTTTTGAAAATTCATATCTCTGGCAAAATTAATCGAAAATGTTTCAACTTGGGCTCATTCTTTTCGTTTTTCAATGCAGAATCACGTGAGCCTAGGCAATTTTGATTGAAGTAAAAAAATTGGTCAAAAATTCGGTTCAATGGCAAAAAATGGGAGAACGAAAGCTCGCGGGATTCAAAGTCGCCTGTGGGGTCGTTCTTGACCCCAAGTTGATGGGGTCTGACCCCAAGCTGGGGACCTGACCCCAAATGAATTTTTAATAATTTTTTGAAGAATATTTCTATTTAATTATTAATAAATGAATAGTAATAAAATAAATTATTAAATAAAATTGAAGGAATTTGGATCTTATGACTGGATTAATCCGAACTACGAAAATCGTCGTGTCCAATTTTGACAATCCGACCTGAAAAATCAAATTTCATTGAATTTTCATTCCCAATATCGACGTCCAACGAAATAAAACGAGAAAAAACGTGAATTTTTTTATTTCATCATTTTTCCGATTTTTTTCTTCCGGCAACGCATAAAAATCAATGACACACATCGATCCAAAATGATTATCGAGGCAGTGGAATAGAAAAATGTTTTATGCATATTTTACACGAGAAACGAACGTTCGCGAGTTTCATAGATATTTTTTTTCGCCACTGCGTAATTATACAGTTGTTGCTTCAACTTGAAATGACCCATATTCAAACTGGCATCACGGGTGTACGCTCTGACCTTGAACGGAATGTAAGATTGCCTTAAGAGTTTGCTCGTATGACGTGAAATTCTTTTCCTGACATTCCTTTTTCTCTCCCTCTCTTTGTCCACCTTTTTCTCTTCCTCTTTGCCACGGGCTGGAGCACACAAAGAGAATGAAATTTTTTTTATTGTCATCGAGAATTCACGTTAACGGTGTTTGTTTTGGTTGACCTTGAGTCACATTAATTATAGCCAAGTCGCGATGAAAGCTCGTTACGCACGATAAAGTCTTAATAGCGAAGGGTGCACGAAAGAGAATCGTGTATTTGCGCGTATATATTAATTTTGTACCGTATAAATAATCAAGCATTGAATTTCACGGGGCGTCCAGATGACGAGCACGCTCTTTCCTTTGCACATTTCTCTTCTGGAATAAAAGCAACGAAATCTACATTAATAATTTAATAATTTGCAACGCAAATCCTTTTTTTTTTTCGTGACAAAATTTTTTTATTCAAATGTAAAATGGAATCAGGATGATAAAAACATCGAATTATGCGATCCAACAAGTTCAGGGCACTCTAAAGTTCGCAGCGTTGAGATTCAACAAAAAATACTTTTTCCATCAATCATTTATTGAATTTTGAAAAATTTTCGACATTATCCCAATTTTTCGAGCCTATTTTGTTTTTCGTTCGCAAGAGAGAATTGTTTTATTGTCCAAACGAAATATTACAAAATAATAACGAGCTCTGCTCAAGAAAAAACAGAATTTCGATGAATTCCAACGGAAAATTCGGATGATTTATTTATTTATATAATTGAACGATTAATCAATCAATAAATATAAATATTTTTCGTTGCATTCCAACGTTGCGAACTTCAGGACCATGAAAATTAATAAATTCTCCCTGTAAATAAGAGCATCGTGTCAAGTTTTTTTTTCTCCTGGGCTCCCTGCGTCTTTGAGAATAATTACGAGCTCATTAAATGTTCCATAATGAATAAACAAATGACTAATTTGATGAAAAAGTAGTAAAGACGTTGGCCAAGTTGGGAATTGCGAGATTTACGCTTAGCACGAAACTACGAAGCTCCGAAGTGCAAATTGGTGCAACAGCAGTGTGAAGTTTCGATGTAACGTTCTTGCCCCGGCGGACAAGAGTAACGGCTATTTGTGGTAGAGAAGCAGGTGCGCGAACAACACGACCTCATCCCCATTTCACTCCGTTCATTCTCTCTCTCGCTATTTTGCTCCCTTCCGGTTTACACGGTAATGAAAATAAAAAAAAATCTTATTCAACACAGGATTCGTTGCTCGTGCAATATTTATTCGTGCCTCATGGACTCGAGACTTAATTTTAAAAATTTCGATTCTCTTTGAAAACTTTTATTTCTTCTTGCCAAACGAAATAGCGTGGAGTCTGCTGAAGAAACTATTTTCCACCTTATACAGTTTTTCATTTTCTCACGAAGCGGAAGCTCCTGCTGCCGAACCCTAACAGCGAAAAGCGACGATGACGTTTTACCCTGAACGATGTAAAGTGGTGTGAACAAACTTGTTCTCTACTCTAGATCTATCGATTACTCTGAAGTTTGCAACGTTGAGATTCAACGAAAAATGCTTCCTCCAGTAATTATTTATTGAACTAATTTTAAACAATTAGAATAAACGAATATTTCGAGGAAAAAAATGAAATTCGTAAGGTCCATTGCCAAATCTTTGACTTGGAAAATAACGCTGACGCCATCACGATGACAATCGTCAGTGAGTAAACGAGAAATTCGGCGAAACAAACTCTCGAATGATTCAAGTTGTAAAATTAAACTTGTATCGAGCTTTTCACTTCGGGAAATTCGATGTTCCGTGAATCGGCGGAGCGCACGATCAATCATTGGTTAATTATTACACGTTTACAACTCGGTGCGGGCACCGATCCAAAAAGATTAGCGAGAATGAACTCTCGGATTTGAAATCAGTTCTCAAAGCCGCAATTCCGATGTTTTGAGTGGCTTAGGAAAAATGAAAAATTAATTGGCATATCGATGATTTTATTTTTCAATTTCTTTTTATTTAATTAAATTTATCAAATTTAGAATAAAAATTAATAAATGTTGAAATTTGCATCGTTGAAATGCAACGAAATTCTGTTTTTTCTTGAGCAGAGCTCGTAATTATTTTCCAATGGCCATAATTTTCAAAATTTGCTAAATAATTAATGGAAAAAGCATTTTTCGTTGAATCTCAACGTTGCAGAGTCCCAATTATTATTTATTTCTAAGCAAAAAATAAATTCTCAAGATTTCTATCGAATCGTCTATCGGAGGTAAAAAAATTCTCATCGCAATTTGTCTCGTGCTCGATCACCTTTTTATTACCTCGTCATCGGCGAGAGCAGCTGTTTTTTTTTTGTTGAGCTAATAATAACACGAATAAAACGAGTAAAATTCGTAATATTACGCGGACCAAAAAAAAAAAGAAAGAAAAAAAGGCGAGGCACGTCATTACGCGTGCAAATAAATGATTCTTGCAAAATCGAGATGTAAGGAAAAAAAATGCCTCGCGAGTGTCGTGGCGCGACGAATAACGAGCCCGATGGTCGCAGGCTCGGAATGAAAAAGACGAGATATAGAATATAATCGGCGATCTTGTCTCTCATCACTGCTCATATCCTCGCGTAGACTCGCCGTCGCATGGCTTCGGGTTTGAGTGCCTTAATGCGTGTGTGTCAAGCACACCGCGAAACTCATATTATCACTCGGAAAATTGAGCATGATAACGACGTCGGCACATTAAATAAATCGTGAAAATAGTCGAGCGCATCAATCGTCACAGACCCTTGCTCGGAATATATCAGCTTGACATTCTATTTTTATTTCGACGATCAGCTGCTCGCTCTCCTGCTGTGCGCAAGAATCAAACACAAACGTATCATAAGCTCGTTCCCTGGATTCGCATTTCCTGATGACTCCCCGACGTGGATAAACTCAATCAATTCTGAAACCTTTTTTTTACCTATTCCGGTAATCTGGGGTCAAAATGACCCCAATTTTGAAAAATTCATATCTCCGGTAAAATTTGACGAAAAGCCTTGTAATTGGGCTCATTCTTTTCGTTTTTTAATGCAGTTTCACGTGAGCCGGGGCGATTTTGCTTCAAGTCCAAAAATTCGTCAAAAATGCGGTAAATCTATGAAAAAAAACGAGAAAACGAAGCGAGAAAGGGCGCGGAACATCTCGCGATCCTCATCGAATATTCAGTCGAGACAATAAAACGATATTTTTTCAAGTTCCAAAGACGATGCGAAATGATTTTTTAAATAAAACAACAGAAAAAGAAAGAAAAAAGAACATTTCGCTGGAGCCCAACGTAAATAAAAAAAAATCAATAAACAATCAAAATCAACGATATTATTGGGGTTGACTTGAAATCAAAATGACGCGATATTATAATGGAAAACTTCGCGAGAGTGATAATCCGTCGGAGTCAAAACATTTGATTGATATTTACCTCGGAATAATAACGGTTTTTCTTTAGTAAATCGAGCGAAAGTAGCATTTCATTTCCTCCGCCTACAGACACCGAAATATATAGCACATATCCGAGTTACCTGGCCGATTATGTATCGCGATAAAAATGAAAACAACCGTTCAGACAAAAATCGATTTGACGAGTGGAAGGAAAAATTAATTTTTTGGTGAAGACAATGAAAAAAAAATTGCATTTTTTTTTTTTTTTTTTCTTAACATAATTAATTTTTTGAAAAATAAATTGTCTTTCGGAGTCGATGAGATATGAAACGAGTTATTTTGAGAAAACGAGATCAGTAATTTGTAGTTTACAGAGAAAAAAAGGAGGGAGGGGGGTAAGAGATGCCGGATAAGCGAGTCAGCCACGTGGAAATTATGGATCACGATGTGGAAGAATTTTATCACGAGTGACGTCGGTATGATTATCAATATCTGTTATCAATAACTAGTTATCGATCTCATTTACTTTTTTTTATAAACTCTCGGCCAACTCTAAGGTCACCGAATATCATCGTCAATGTTTTTTTTATTTTTTATTCGTTACGTACGCGAATGGTCAATCGAATATTTGTCCAAGAACTGGAAAAAAAAAGTTTCTACGTTTTTTTTTATCATAAAAACATCGATATTCACGATTTGACTTGCAAGCCCCAGCGAATTGTCGTTCGAAAATAAAGATCCACTTTGAATAATGTCGAAAAAATGGTCCCACGATTTAGTTGCTTCCATTTTAGCTCGAAAAAATATTTGTTGCATCGATGATTTTATTGATTTTTAGACTCGATGCAAATTTTTGTAATTAAAAAAAATAAAAACGTCTAGAAATCTGCGAAATTCTGTTTTTTTTTTCTCGAGCAGAGCTCGTTATTATTTTGCAATATTTGGTCTGGACAATGAAACTCTTGCGACCCAAGAACTCGACTCGACAAATTAACAAAAATTCAATAAATAATTAATAGAAAAGTAAATTTTTCGTTGAATCTCAACGTTTGCAAACTTCAGAGTGATACTCGAGCACGTGATTTTTATTTTTTCATAAGGAGCAGAGTTTAAAATCGTAATTCGCGTCGATAAGAATCGATGAAATTCTAATTAATATTTAAATCGTATTCCAACTAAATATTCAGGCCAATAAATCGCTAGCCCCTTGAAATTGTTGGCTGATTATCTAACGGGGGCCAGGTTCCTTGTAATGACATTAGAATATTTCGACCGATAACCCAATGATTAAAAAAGAAAAAGAAATAAAAATAGACTCACTCACTTGGTGCAACACGTTGGCGAAAAATAATAATAACGAGAGAGACTCGCAGAGAAGGGAGAAGGAGAGAAGGCGAAACTTGATAAAAGACTGTATCCTCAATGATAAGATATCATCGTACCGCGAGGGATAAAAAAATAAATTGAATTGCGTCACACGATTGATTTATTAGTGCCAGGCGAGTATCGCCCGAAGAGCTCACTCGAGATTTCCTCTTCGATTACTCTTTCATACTTTATCTCCATCTTTTATGTCAACTACGTGTCGTTATTTACGCACCTATAAATATGTTCTAATGCCTCCATATATCTGTCTAGCTCCACTGAATTAAGTGCTATCTCATTAAAGAGCTATCATTATGAATCTTAATAATTTTTATATCGATCGAGTTTGCTTCGATCTTTATTAATAACGAAAAAATATAATGGCCAAGAAAAATATGAATTTATAACGAGTTTTATCCGGTTTGATCGATCGGCTTGTGTGTACCGTTACGATTTATCGTGCCGAGTCTACTTTGAAACGAATCGTCGATCGATCGATCGAAAAAAACGCAACAACAACAAGACTATCGTGAACAAACGGTGTGGGACGAAGTTCCTCGCGTTTTATCGCCAACACACATCCACAACGTCCTGAATATATATATATATATATATATTTGCCTCAACACAAATATGCATTAATATGCTACCGAGAATGACGCGTGGCTGAATCTCGCTGCAGCGTTCCAGCTTTATCTCATCCTTCTCTCTTTTCTCTCACATTAAATACTAAATATAGAAACGCTCCAATCGTTAACGCAACTTTCCAACTCTCCGAAACATTTTTATCGCATTGCGATATACACGTGCTTCCAATTAAATTAACCGCACCTTTTTATTAAATACATATCGCAGCTTCAAGTTTCCATCCTTGGGATGCAACGAAATTTCCTTTTCTCTTCAACAAAACTCAAAATTATTCTGCAATATTTGGTCTAGACAATCAAACGATTCTCTCTCGCGATCCAAAAACTAAATAGACACGAAAAATCGCCATAATTTACAAAATTCGATAAATAATTGATGGGAAAAGAATTTTTTGTTGACTTTCCTTGATTCTTTAACTTTTTTTCGTACATTTTTCTTTTTCATCGTAAATTTACGAATTTCGGGTCAATTTCGCGTGATGGGGAAAATTGTTCGGTCCCGAAGTTTACAGGAATGTAAATGTTCGAATAAGAGCGCGCAGATCGACACGCAGTCTTAGCTGATTTTGGAGAAAGTAATTGTTGACGTAAATGAGGTGATGAAAAGAATGCTTGACAGTTGCTCGCGAAGCATAAACCAAAACAGAGAGGTTTGGTTTAATAAAAAATGAAATAATCCGCTCGCACGAAAGATCCAGATGTTTTCTCGACTTCTGTGCCACACTCAGATCGTTCTTTGTGATTGTGAGTGTTTTTTTTCTCTTGGAATTATCATTGGATTAATCCGGATGATTCTCAATGAGCCAACTACTTTCTTTCTTTTTGTGGCACAGCCCACACATGTGTCGATGTCGATCCTCCGTCGGTGTGTATGTTCCGAGGATAAAAACGGCGACTGGACGACGAAAGATTATTTTTATTTTCTCCTTTCCACGCCGACCTTTCAACGCGATCGTGGTCGTTTCTATTTTTAAAGAAATTTCTCGCAAAACATAATTCCTTGTCGAATGGCAACAACGCGCCTTTCTCGTTTTATTCGTTGGAATATACGAGCCTATACAAGCCAGTCGTTGCTGTACAATTACGTGTACCTAATTACCGCGAGAACTTGAAAGAATGCGAAAATTGAAGTAATGTTGAAGTTTAAATCGATGGAATTCAACGAAATTCTGTTTTTTTTCTTGAGCGGAGCTCGAAATTATTTTCCAAAATTCGGTCTGGATAATAAAAAGATTTTCTCGTGCAACAAAAAAATGAAATCGACACGAAAAATTACCACAATTTCAAATTTTTTATAAATAATTAATGGAAAAAGCATTTTTCGTTGAATCTCAACGTTGCAGACGTCAAAGTGACGAATCAAACGAAATTCTGTAAATAAAAATAAGAAGAATTGACGTGAAAATATGTGAGCCAGGATTTTCATTTTTTTAGGCTCAATAAATCGGGCGCGGTTACGATTACGTTTTATTAACGTATCGTGGACAAGCCCAGACGTGCGGAAATAACAAGCCGAAAAAATACGCGTTGTTGCCTCTTTGAGGATTTTTTCTCGCCAGTCTCTCCGTCCGCGAGGTTTTTCTTACCCATGTATGAATTTTTTCTCTCGGACAGTCTCTCTCTCTCTCTCTCTCTTTCTCTTCGCCTTGAGTTTCTTAGCTGCGTATCCGATCCACAGCAGCTCTTGCTGTGTCAGAGCGACCGCGAGGAGACTATACCAACAGAGCCCCGCCAGCACATGAGAGAGATCCGATGTCCGCCGCGTGAGGTAATGTCGCTCCTCGTGTATTAGTCGCTTGCCGGCCTGCCGCGAATCAAGAAGCCTCTTGGCGCTTCTCGGCCTCTTAACGCCTCCGTACTAATCGCTCAAATCCATACGCCTTTTTATTTTGATTACATGGATTCGGACGCCTCGACAAAAACGTGAAAAAAAATTTCGTCAGTTTCTCCGCGCCGTTATTTTTCCGGTTCCCCTCCGCACGTCGAATTACAAGAGATCAAAAATCCACGAGATTTTTCGAGCTGTTTCTACGATTTTCTTCCGCCCGGAGTCTCCGCAAGTTTTGCGAGACCTCCAGGCACTCGATCGGTGAATAATTCACCTGGAATTATCGGAGGATAACGGATTCTGGTTAACCGGAAGTTGAGAAGTTTAGTGAACTTTGCGATAAGTGATAAAAAAAAAAAAAAAATGCGTTCCTCGGTTATTGGACGCGATTTTCTCGACGACTAAAATCTCCGGAGCAGTGTTTATCGTCATTTTTCAAAATTTCTTTCCAATTTTTCATATCCGTTTCTATTCTCGTACCGGTTTATCGTTCCGCCTTGAAATCGAGTTCTCTCTCGGCCCGAGACGAGAACATCTTTCCCGGGGATTCACGCGTCTCCGTACGAAGACCTGACACATTTGCTATTTCTCGATCGAGACACAGGGCGAGAGAGAGAGAGAGAGAGAGAGAGAGAGAGAGAACGAGGCACATCTGACTAAGTCTCGGACGAGTCTGTTCAGGTGCATATTAGAACGAGAGTGCAACGTGTGCTCGAGACAAGACTCTCCGATCTAGCCAACGAGACTAGCAATTATTCTTCAAAGTGGTTCGAGCCGGCTCGAGCTCCATTTTGCTAGATCGATCATCGGAATCTCATTTCGATCCTCCCGATCGATCCTCATCTCGCGATAACCGAACTGGAGCTTAAAATGTGCAAAAATTTGGTCCGAGTCGCGAGTGCGTGGTTCGATCGATATTTTCAATTCTTCTGACATTTTTTTCGCATCGATTTTTCGTCGTCATAAAAATGTGAATCCTTCGAGTCGCGGAACACACGATTATCGATTTTTAGATTAAGAATTTTCGAACAAAAAATTACCAAAATGACAATTTTTTAGGTTTTTCAACGATCGATCCCGCGAGACGATCGTGATCGAGTGCCAATTTTTGCATCGACGAAAAAAATAATGAGAAATGTGCGCCGATGATCCGAGAATAAAGACTCTCAACGCCGCGTCGTTGTTTGTCGCCGAAAAAAATCGCTCGACGTCTCGTGAAATTGACAGTCCCGTCCCGGATTAGTCGACGCAAGTTCACGGTCACCAGAGACTGAAAATTAGTCCGTTAGCCGCCCGGGACAATCACGTTTCCTGCTATTGCGTCGGGTCCAAAGTCCTCGAGCACAGAATAATCTGCATCGAGTCTTTCTCACGGACTTGGTCGCGGAGAAAATATCGAAATCGAGAGCCCGAGCTAGCCGGACGAAAAGTATCACTAGCAAGGAAAAACACGTCGCTTCGCCGAGTGTTAAATTCAATGTAAACATACACAAAAACACTTATATGCTACGTCGATGTTGATGTCGTATTTCAATTTATCGTTACAACTCATTACTACTACGCAATCGGCATGAGTTAGTTATGAGTCGAGTAAAGACTTGCCGTCAGTTTGGTTGGATCCTTCGGGACGTTAGGATCTTCGGAGAGGCGCGTAATTTTACGTTTGAGCCTTGAAAACGCGCCGGAAACGTGACCAACTTTTTTTTTTCATAATTATTCAATAAAACGACAAAAAAAAACACTGACCAAATATTTCCAAGACTGATAGAAATTAGAAAGACATTTCGAAAGGTTTTCGAATTAAATAGACTCGGAAAAGGATTAAAATGACGCCCTCAAGTGCATTGGACTGGTCCGAGCCCTGTCAATATTGGCGCTTTGTAAGCACTGACGAAGAAAACGTCAGCGCTTACAAAAGAATTTGCAAATTCTTACGCAGATTGGCATCCAAGAAACGTGAGTACGCTCATCATCATGCAAACATACGCGAGCTTACACCTCCTCTTCCGGCTCATCCAAACTTTCTGACAACCTCACACCAATTATCAACCAATTTTTAAATATTTATTTGGGCTCTTGATCCTTCAGAGTCTCCCTAAATTTATTGCTGCGAAAATTTCGTTGCATTCGTTGAGGATTCAACGAAAAATGATTTTCCCATTTATTATTTATTGAATTTTGGAAATTATGGCAATTTTTCGTGTCGATTTAATTTTTGGCTCGCACAAGAGGATCGTTTTATTATCCAGACCAAATATAGCCAAAAATTAACGAGCTCGGCTGAAGAAAAAAGAGAATTTCGTTGCATTTCAACGATGCAATCTTCCGCATGATTACACTTCGAGAAACTATTCATACGCCGGGTTCATGCGACGATTCGCATTTATTTATCTCTGGCCTACAATAACTCGATGCTTGGGTAATAATTCCTTTTGAGATTAGGAGGTTTCTTGGTGCGATTGTACCGATAAATATCTCGTTAATTACTATTTTTACTCAGACGTACAATGTTTGCTTACCCTACTAAACGAAAGTTGCTATTTTCGACACGTTCCTTATCTAAAATTTCGAATCACGTGCTCGTAAATTCGAGGACCATAAAATAGAGCTTGCCTCTGAGTCAAGTTGCAAAATAAATAAACAATTCTCGAATCCGAAAAGAGTTTCTCACGTTAAAGTAACGGATCAGTCGTCTCAGCTCGATTTTTCGAAATAAAAATTCTCGTTCGTCGTTTGACTTGTCAGAATAATAATTTTTTTCAATTTTTCTATCGGCCCGGAGAAAATATTCAATTTTGAAAATTTCAGCTATTTTTTCTGCACTCACTGTGTCGAGACAGCGACCGATCCCTCAGCTCCTTGCTCACAATTGTGCACAATCGATTAGCATCGATTTTCAACTGTCAAAGTGACAGGAGGATCGAGAATGAGTTTCGTTGGTTGGTCGATGCTCGAAGAACCATTGGACACGACCAAGTGATTATTCCTTTGGAAAAGCTCTCTTTTCCCTGTGTTTCCGGTGAGGCCGTTGCGATCGATCGATAAGCCGAGCAAAAGTCGCTTATTAATTATCTCTCATCGTGATCGATGAAGAGCAACGCACACACCAGTCGCAGCAGTCTCTCCAATCACAACGGTACAGGTTACCCCCCCCCCCCCCCCCCCCCCCCCCCCCCCCCCCACCCCACCCCCCCCCCCCCCCCCCCCCCCCCGCCCTCGAACCCATTAGGTTTTTATTTTATTTATTTTATTCGGGGCTGGAGCCGAAAAACACGAAAATCCTGGCTAAAGAAACTTTTGGCAAATGTGCATTCGGACGTTGATGAATCGGACACACTGGCAATGACAGCTTTCGTTCTCGTTGCGAGAGCAACTCATTCTTCTTCATTTCCTCCCGGACACTCCTTTGAAAACACGAAAAGTCTTTCAGCCTTTTTTCTCCTTCTAAATCGATTCTATATATTCGAGCCAGAGCTCTTTGAACTGATAAGATTTCTCACTCGTCATCTCATCGGCGTCGACACTTGACGAGCACGTTAGATATTTCATATCCTCCTGTTTTTTCTTGGACAGAGCTCGTAATTATTTTGCAATATTTGGTCTGGACGATAAAACGATTCTTTCGGGTCCCAAAAACTAAATAGACACGAAAAATGTCCATAATTCAATGAATAATTAATGGGAAAAGCATTTTTCGTTGAATTTTCGGTCTAAAGTTTCAGAAACCACGTGAATTTAATCGAGCCAGTTTCAAGGTCAAAAATCGAAAAGGAACATTCGCACGTGAACCGTAAACACACGTGTACCGATGGCGTTAAATAATTGTTTGTAAACGGTGGTGGAGCTAAGAAACGTCGAGTTTCAAATGTCAGAGAGCCACTGATATTTTTGGGCCAAAGTAAGCGACGTGTCGATTTCAAAATGTTCATCAACTTCACACTCCTCCAGTGCCAGAGAACCGTCAATGTTTTTTTTCGAGTATCCCCCACCCACGTCATTATCGTAAACTAAATATTTACGAACAACACAGCGCGAATCTCTATTAGTTGGAAAAACAAATCATCCGCTACAAGAGAGAGAGAGAGAGGGCGAGAGAGAAGCGAAACTTGCACTGTGCGCACATGTTCGCACACCCAAAGGTGTTCTATTTACGCGTTTTCCTCGCATGCACGCTTGACGAGGCACAAGAGGTACGCGAAAATAGCAAAATCTATTTCGACCTCGAGTTCTCTTCTCCTTATTCTCTTTTACACGTAACTCAGCCTTACTCATGAGAATTCACAGCACCAGGAACTTCCTCGAATGTGATTCGCGTCCGCGATGCGGTTCGTTCTCTTCCAGGTCATGATTCATCCTACTCCCCACTTAACGATCGACGTAACGCCGCATTGATCCTTCAGCATAAACGCGACTCTACCATAAAGACAAGAAAAAAAAAAAAACGACACCGAATGAAAAAATTATCACGTCTCTCGTCGATCCGGTAAACCGGTCGTTTAATTCTAATTGATACACAACAATGACTGTCGATTGGATGCTCGAATAATTATACAAAATTATCACCGAACAAAAAAACGCTTCGATTTCCATTCATTCCGACTGTCCGCTGTTCGTAACTGCCCGAAAATATATTCTCATTCATTCTTTTCAATCGCTGCCTCTCGCTGTGCCCCGTGCTCGTAAATCATCCCTGCGGGATTGATTTTCAATCTAAATCATTGGGAACAGTTTTTTTTGTTCGTTTTTTTTTTTGCAGTTTTCAATGAATTTCGAAAATTTGTTAGAAACAGTTGAGATAATTAAAAAATCTATGATTTTTCATTCCTGTGAGATGCAGGAAAAGAATTACAATCAAATTTCATTGAAATTTCATTGTAAAATCATCGATTGAAAAAAAGTGTCTAATTTTTTTCAATCGATGAGATTTTTGGTCCCAGGACTGGGAATCCCAAGCAAAGGCTTTTGAAAGAACTCGCCTAAAGATTCTAAAGTTTGCAACGTTGCAAAGTTCAACAAAAAATGCTTTTCCATTAATTATTTAATGAATTTTGAAAATTATGGCCATTTTTCGTATCGATTCAATGAATTTTTTATTAATGAAACAGTTAATTAATTAAATTATTTTATTTATTCATTAATTTATTTATCAAATTGTCAAATTAATTAATTACTTCATTAAATTAATTAAATTTTCGTGTTGAAAATAATTATGAGCTTTGCTTAAAAAACAAAGAGAATTTCGTTGGATTCCGACGATGCAAACTTCAAAATTATACCCGCCGAGGAACCATTCGGTATTCTCAATGATTTACCAGCTTTTCTTGTAGTTGAGCATGTTTATTTATTTTCTCTCGCTAGAGCCTTGATTTCATTATTTTTCTTCTCTCTGCTTCCTTTTACTTTCGCTGTACTGTAGCGTTGTGGTTTTTCCGATTGTTTCTATGGGTGGTGCAATGTACAATGCAGGCAAGGATGGCAGCAAAGTGACGATCGTCGTGGCAACACCAGGAGCCGGTTCCGATCATCCACAGGAAGTTTCGTACACCGACACAAAGGTCATCGGAAATGGCAGCTTCGGGGTGGTCTATCAAGCAAAACTGTGCGACACCGGTGTCATGGTCGCCATCAAAAAGGTCCTTCAGGATAAACGATTTAAGGTAATTTTTCTCCTAACCATCAATTAAAAAAAAAAAAAAAAAAAAAAAAAATATTGAACCACCAAGAATAGAAAAAAAAAAAACGAATAAAAAAGAAAAATAACACAGACGAACGGAATATTGGAATTTTTTATCTCCGTGCAGATTCTTCCCATCGTTACAGAACAGAGAATTACAAATTATGCGGCGCCTCGAGCACTGCAACATCGTCCAACTTAAATATTACTTTTACTCTAGCGGCGACAAGGTAATTTATATTTTTTTACTTATTCTAAAAAAAAAAATAAGCAAAGAATCCGAAAAATATAAATTTTATAGACGTAACAATGAAGACGTAGATTATGGATTATGGAAATTTATTTTTACACTAAAGTCACTGGGGGAATCATCATTTTTTTCTCTCGAGCATGTTTCAACTTTTATCCTCAATTTCTATCGGAAATTGAGAATTCTTGTTCCCGCAGCCTTTCGATTTTTATCTCCAACTCCCTGGACATAGTTTTGTTTTTCTGAATAATGCTCGGAATTTCTTACGAGTACGCTTGAGAAAAAAAATGTGGATATTTCTTCGAGCCACTCTGGTCGACACGTGCACGTTTAATCGATAATTGCATATCATTGAAATCTGCACGGAGATAAAAAATTCCAATATTCCGTTCGTCTGTGTTATTTTTCTTTTTTATCCAATGAATTTAAAAAAAATGATTAAGAAAAGAAAATAATGTCTCTTTTAGTACAATGCATGCAACATTGTTATGTTATTTTGTAGAACATCTTAAACGCGACTAATCCAGTTTTTCATGTGGACGTAAGTTGGAGCGTACCCAGTAGTTCGACAATTTTTAAAAATCCTTTTAAGAATCATCAATAGGCAGTCACGCTTCAGTTATAGAAAAGAAAAGCAAAAACTCAGATAGGGACAGTGTGTCTTGTTGATTTATTCCAGTCACTATTTTTTCATTAAAAAAATCAGATCGCGAATAATTCACCGTCATTTTGAAATCATTCTCCGGCACAGAAAGGCCCTAAACTTTGAAAGTTCAACACTGCGAATACGCATCTTACTATCGAATCGATTTAGATCAGTCTAACCAGAAAAAAGATACGTTTAATTATTCCTACAAATTACTCATTTATTTTCATTCCTCTTTGCCATGTTTTCAATATCTTTTACTCAAATTTTTCGAATAACAAAAAAATACAGTTTTTTTTTCCTTCCCGTCGATTAATCAATGCCAATTAATCATTTTCCTCAATCGCTCAGCCGATGCGACGATTATTTTGACGAGGCTACGAATTTTTTTAGGAATAATTAAACGTGTCGATTTTAATGCCTAACGCAGCTTTCGCTAGACGATAGAAATTTGATAGAATTTTTTTTTTATTAAAACGAGTGTGTTTTCGATTTGCGAGGGCAAGTCAAGATTTTTATGCGAAGCCAAACGAGAACAGCTCTGTCGCCTGTAGGGTACGCAACACTTGGATCAGATCACAAGTTTTATCGTAAATTTGCATTGGCGCAAATTTTATTCGCGCCAGTCGAGTCTTTCCTCTGAACATACATTTTTTTTGAGTTTATGCTATTATTTTGGATTTTGTTTAATTGTGCCTTCGCCATGGCATACTATGGATTGTTTTTCGCCGATACTTCTTACGAACTTCACCAGCTAACTCTCTCCCTTTGGGGACATATTTTTCAGAAGGAGGAGGTTTACCTCAATCTAGTGCTGGAATACATACCTGAAACCGTGTACAAAGTCGCTCGACAGTACAGCAAGAGCAAGCAAACGATACCGATACATTTTATCAAAGTAAGTTCCCCCATGATATCGATCACTTCAAGTTTGCATCGTTGGAATGCAACGAAATTCTGTTTTTTTTTTTTCTGTAAAAGAGCTCGTTATTATTTAACAATATTTGGTCTGGACCATAAAACGAAAATCGACACGAAAAATTGCCATAATTTCGAAATTCAATAAACATTTAATGGAAAAATAATTTTTCGTTGAATCTCAACGTTGCAAATTTCAGACTCATTTATTTCAACATTTTCATCTTGAAATTTCTTTTTTTCCGTTTTCATTCGCTGACTTACAGAATTTTTGGGAGAGAACGAAAATTTATGTAAAAATCAAGTTGCCAAAATAAAGATGATACATTTTTAACAATTGAGTGATTTACTAAATATATTTTTTTCTATTTCCAGCTGTACATGTATCAACTTTTCCGTTCCTTGGCGTACATCCATTGGTTGGGGATTTGTCACAGGGACATAAAACCACAGAATCTGCTTTTGGATCCAGAAACAGGCGTACTGAAACTGTGTGACTTCGGTTCGGCGAAACATCTGGTCAGAGGAGAGCCTAATGTGTCTTACATCTGTAGTCGCTATTACCGCGCCCCTGAACTTATATTTGGTGCTATCGACTATACCACGAGAATCGGTGAATTTATAAAACCTTCGTATCTATTTTCAGAAATTACTGTCCCCATTTGCTCCGACCTTTTTTTTCATCCTTCGTTTATATTTGTTGTCTCGCATCGCCGAAATTTTGTCACTGGTCAAACAAAACTTGATCCTTGTGGATAATCGAGTGACCAGAACGATCCCCGCCCGGGATTTCACATTTTCTTCAAATTCGACAAATTCCTGGGCCATACGGTTCTTTTTCTTTTATTCGGGGGACAAGGAATTACCGAAAACTTCAAATGACTTTTGTCGCAATTTTTTTTTTTGTTGTCCCAACGAAAAATCCATTTTTCTATTAATTATTAACTCAATTTGAAAAATTATGACAATTTTCCTTTCGGTTTCGTCTTCGGAGCCTGATAAACAATCGTTTCATGATCCTGCATAAATATTAAATAAGAATCTAGTAATTTGGGCTAGAAAAAAGGGAATTTCGTTGCTTTCCAACGATCCAAACGTCAACATTGTCTTTAAACTCTGGTACGTTTTTTCAGATGTATGGAGTGCCGGTTGCGTGTTGGCAGAGCTTTTGCTCGGACAGCCAATATTCCCTGGGGACAGTGGGGTCGATCAACTTGTCGAGATAATAAAAGTTCTCGGTACCCCATCTCGGGATCAAATAAGAGAGATGAATCCAAATTACACCGAGTTCAAATTCCCTCAGATAAAGTCACATCCCTGGCAAAAGGTAATTCATAACTTGCGGTTGAGGTTGAGTCTGGTATTTGTTGATCCTCATATTGCGGAGGGAACAACGACGATCGCGAGTCAATTTCACAGTCAATTCGCTCCTCAAAGATTATCATCTAAATTAAATATCATTTTACAACGTCAAGACTTTATTTCGTGGCCGACGAAAAATCTTATTACCGATCACAACAATTCACACATCCTCGAATCCCCGAATCCTCGATCGATATCATTTCATCAGAAATCCTGTTGTACTCGTGGTTACAGTACATGCTCCAACGAATGAGCGCGCCAAGGTGTACGACTAAGCACCAAAAGATTAGAGTAAGTGATTTCACATGGAACGTGTTACGAGTCTGGCTGCGACGAATAATCCTTCAAGTATTTTTCACATTTATCACTTTTTTTTTGGATTTATCTAAATTTCACGTTTGGTCCAATCCGCCTAACCAACAACAACATCAACAACAATGACAACAAAGACATTGGAACGACAATGTTCGTTCTTTCCCGAAGTTGCGACTGGCCAACAAGGAAAATACATTTTTCACATTCAAGGATTCAAGGTCCTCAAACACCGAGAGATCTCGCTGTGTTTTCTTTATTCTCGCACTCCTCCTCAGCCCCATAGAACAAAAAAAATATTTAAAAAAAACCTCGAGCCACATTCATTCTTATTTTATATCACAAATATTTCATTTTATTGTCATTCTCGTGAGACAGCTAACAGTACTAACTGACGTTCCAATGTGCAATTTGCTTGCAAAAAACCCCGAGTTTACCAGATCAAACAAATATGAATCACTTACTCCAATCGCTCTACAAAATTTTGCTTATTTCATCATTTAAACAAACAATTAAACAAAAGCAATACAAAACTACCACGAGTTCCCAACAGCATTAGTATTGACTCTGAAGTTTGCAACGTTCAGGATTTAACGAAAAATCCTTTCTACATTAATTATTTATCGGATTTCAAAAATTATGGCAATTTCTCGTGTCTGTTTAGTTTTTGGTTCGCAAGAGAGAATTATTTTATCGTCCGGACCAAATATTGAAAAATAATTACAGGCTCTGGTCAACAAAAACCGAATTTCGTTGCATACCAACGATGCAAACTTCAACATGATATTAGGATTCAACGTAGGCCATCTTTGGAGTCGATAATCCAGTGTGATCGTAGCACAAACATCATTTATTTATTTATCTATTTACTTATTCGATAGATTCTCTAGATTTCGTTTCATCCGAGCTTTCTCGTCGCATTTTCATTCAAATTTTAATCTCATATTGTTCCTACTAAATATTTATCGTCACATTTGTATTTTTCGATTATTCATCGCGACTAATTTGTCCACTTTAATTTGTGTGGTCGTTCAATGATCCGAATGTCATCGGATCATCAGAGTCTTAATTAAACAAATGCCGTTCTTGGCTCGGAGTTTGCACCGAAATTTTCGTCGACAATAATTTTTTCTAGAGTCCTGAAAAACGGTCCAATGAGTTACGAGTAATGAAGATTGTTTTTCAAAGTTTCATTAATCAACAGTAGTGGCTTTTTAACGAACAAAAATAAAAATATCATTAACGCAAACGGGTCAATGAAAAATTTTGCCAAACGAAAAAAAAATCGTTATTTTTCAGTTGGAAGATCCAACTTGCAATATTTTTCGGCTCAATTTCACCAAACTATTTGGACAATCATTGGAGATACGTCATAAATCATGAGCTGTAGGATTAACCGTAGCGAAAGAGATAAACGAAATTCACATAATTGTGTTAATTGATGATTAAGACTTTGTCAACCATTTGTTTCTACGTTTCATCATATTTGTACAAAAATCCTGACACCCAAGGCCCAAAATACGTGTGATTGAAAATTCTGATGATTCCAAAGTTTGTAACGTTGAGATTCAACGAAAAAGTCCTTTTCCCATCACATATTCATTGAATTTTTCAAAATTATTACAATTTTTCGTGTCTATTTAGTTTTTGGCTCGCAAGAGAGAATCGGTTCATTGTCCACATGAAATATATTAAAATAATACGAGCTCTGCTCAAGAAAACGCAGAATTTCGTTGCATCACTACGATGCAAACTGCAACATGATAAATTCTGTACATTTCTAAAGAAAAAACAAACGAAAAATTTTCCTCGTCGGAAAATTCTCCTGAAATTGGCACTTGACGTTTTTATTTTTTTATTTTCTCGATAACCCGATAAATTCATACATATCTAGCGGCAAAAAACTAGGATCTGTGATTCATTCCGTGAATTTTTGGAGGTTGGAGAAAGGAGGGAGTTTAATGTTGTGAAAATAATTCATATGAAATATATATTGTGCTGGTTGACTTGCGGCAGGTATTCAGGGCGCGTACGCCGCCCGAGGCGATGGAGCTCGTGGCGCGTTTGTTGGAGTACACACCACCGTTGCGAATAACGCCATTGGCAGCTTGTGCTCATCCTTTTTTCAACGATCTTCGGCAGCCGGGTGCGGTATTACCAAGCGGGCGTGCATTGCCACCACTGTTTAACTTCACGGAGCAAGAGTTGCGGATTAACCCATCGTTGAATTCGGTATTGATACCGAAGTATATGCAGACGTCGGAGAACGCGAGCAACGAGGAGCAGCAGCCAGCGGAATCGACGAGCGCAGCTGCGGGGCCTAGCGGTAATTCTAGTGATAGTAGCGTCGTAGCGACCACAACAACACCATCGACCATCAAAAATACAGATCCAAATCAATCGACCATGGCTTAAAGGTGTAACGGGCGCTTTATATATATATATATATAGATATATACATATATATATGTGCATGTATATAAATGTGCGGCGCGGTGCAAGGAGTGGCTGAGTGGGGGGCAGGGGGACCAGATTGTGCTCGTGGACCGAGGGGCGAGGAGCTCTGTTGGCCTGGTTCGTTCCTTATGCGTCAGGGGAGTCCCTTCGCTCAGTCCTTTTCTCTCGCTCTCCCGCGAACATGTATATGCAAATGTATATATATTTATATATACATATATGTGTGTGTGTGTGTTTTAAACGTTGCAAAACTCTCGTGGATTTGACGTTATAGCGAAAAATAAACGAAACGGTTAATAAGCGAAAGAAAGGAAAGACAGATACGAGATAATAAATAAAGAACGATTAATTGATTAACGAGAGTCTCCAATTATCGGATTTATTTGCTCGCCTTTCCGACCGAATGTTTATCTGTTGGGTGTGCATGTGTGCAGTGCGTGTCCGAGTGCGTATGCTCGATCGTGCGAAAGCTCCGAGACGATATGACAACAACTCAAAACTCATATGAGAATAAATCATTGCAACGACTGACAAGTTTTAGGGACTAACGGAAATATATTTGAGAGAGAGATATCCGCACCATTATAAAACTTGATTGTTTTTCGATCAATCAACAAGCACGTTCGTCACTATTTCTTCATTCTTTACTCGATTGCAACGCACTTATGTCGCCGATCTTCAGCAGCTTTCGCGTCAATTCCTCGAGTGTTATCCCGACGATGGTTTTACCGATCCCATTCCTCATTTTAGTTTTTTTTTCTCCTCTCAATTCCACCCCAGATTCGCTTTCCCGATCCTACATTTTTCCCCCACCTTTCCAGACCCTCCAAACTCAACTTTGACGTTCAATCGTTGAGTTTGTTTCAGTGTATATATAGGAAACTGGTTGTTTTTTGTTTTACTCTCTCTCTCTCTTCCTCTCTCTCTTTCTCTCTCTCTCTCTCTCTCTCTCTCTCTCTCTCTCTCTCTCTCTCTCTCTCTCTCTCTCTCTCGGTTCTTGTCTCTTCAGGGATACTCTATATATATTATTCCTGTCCGCTTCCCCGAGACTCCGACGCGAATCTCGGGAAAGTCGTAAGAGAGAAAAATCAATGAGAATGACACACTTAGTTGAAAGATATTACGAGAAAAAAGCAGCAAAAGAAGGCGAAGAAAATAATGAGAAAAAAAAACGGAAAAAATAAAATAAAATAATAAGAAAATGTGTAATCTAATGTTTAGTAGCGCGTTTACGTCGCTTGCGTCGTATTTTTATCGAGTCTAGCTTGAAAACGAACAAGAGCAACCCTCTCTCTCGGTCGATTTTTAACGTACATCGTCATCACGTTTCGCGAGACGGTTCATCAATCTGAGACACACACCTTCGCCCATAAAATCCCCTTTTATTCAATCTCACCCTCTCCGAGGTCCTTTTCCTTCTTACAATCTCTCTCCCGCGTATTAAATCGAATTTTCATGCCTCCTCTTCCTTTTGAAAATCATCGTCGCGCACGTCTTCAACGATATCGACCATTTGTGTTGTATAAATCGCTTCGAGGCCCACACTGTGTATGCTCGTCGTTTGTAGATACTCCGGTACTTTCTTTTCGTTTTATTTTTACGTTATTATTATTATTATTATTATTATTATATTTTTTAATACTTATTATTTAATCAGACGACTTGCGAGTCAGTTGAAACGACGATTCAACTCCAAACCGATATGAATACGTAATGCGACAGCACGACTTATGGTTTATTGTCATGATAGGCAAACTCTCCGCACTCAAGACTATTCGTCGACTTATGAGAAACTCTCGTTTCGTATCAAATCGAATCGCCAAACTCCACACCACTCGACACTAAATTTTCATCTTTTCAACACGTCACTTTCAATAAAAATATCAAACATTAATATTTAGCTATTATTATTATAATTATCGTATTTTTAATATTGCTGCCAATTGACCTTTCGTCAAAAGAAACTATTCATTGGTCACAAAAACAATCCTCCGTTCGATTACTTTTGTTCCTCTCATTAGAGCCAACGATTTTCGTTTTTTTTTTCTTCGTCTCATTGTTTTCCCCTTCTCGCGCCTGAGCCCGTCTGTACAAGGAGCAAATCGATGCAGAGCCCTCTTGACAATCGTGTAGCTATCACCGTTTTTTGTACATCAATCGAGCTTTTTTTTATTACTCTTCTCCCCCTCCTCGCTCTCTCGAAAGGCTCTGAGATTCGAGCACGATAATTAGCCTGATCACTTATTTCTACGACTCCGGAGAGAAAATAAAATAGATCCTGCGCAAATGGCCACTCGACGGACACGCCAACTTTGTTTATTGCATTAACTCCGCTCCTATTAATTGCAACTACATATCAAGGCCTTGCGACAGAATTATAACGACAACTCCGACAGGGAAACGAGCGAGACATTACAGTCCGACTCACCCACCAAATGAAATACAAGACAAACATATAAGAAAGAAGGAAAAAAAATGCGATTCGTCTTAAGGCTTAATCAACTGTTAAGACGTGGTCACTTTACCCATGTCCCGAACTAAGCTAACGTGGGGACTGACAAGACGAGTTAAACGGAAGAAACCAACTTTAGAGTCATGAGTTTTAGAGATTTATCAATGTTGGTAATCCGATTTTTATCTTTTCGATAATCATTATTTTTCTTCTCTCTTTCTGTCGATTTTTACATTGTCACAATGGACTCGTTTGGAAAATTGATAGTATGGAGATGAAATTTGCTTCTCATAAATATATTTTTCCTTCTATGGTAAATTTTCATATATCGCAAAAATAGACGAATTATTAAGAACGAACGAAAGAAAAAAAAAACAATTAGCAAATTTAAGGAAACATTAAAATGAAGAAAAAATATTAAGAGATTAATTGATTTCACGAGTTCTTGTATTGTCGCGTGTTATGTACCGAAATATACGAAAGGACTAAGTGCTCATGCCACTTTTTATCACCTTACGATAATTATCTATTGATTTAATCTTGTTATTTTTATTTCACGCTTTTTTTCGTACATTTTTCTCCTTGTATTTTTGGCTGGTGAGTATCAAAGTGCAAAATCTCACGATCCTTCGACGAGAGCCTTCTAAATATTTAATATCAACGATGATCGACCAATTCGAAGCCTCGCCCAATGGCAGCTCTTGTTCTTAGCCCGACATTAATTTTTGACGTTTTTCTCAGTCGAAACTCTCGACGTTGGTTATTGCGACACGCTCCACTCTGGCAAATGGAAATTTTTCTCGAAAATCTTTTATCTTGTCCCTTTGGCTTACTCGCAACTCGAATGACTAAAAAAATGTCGCATTCACACTCGACGATGGTTTTTTGTCTTGAGAATTTATTTTATCCAACAATCATCGCCAGATTTTCAGTTTTTTGGTTCTTTCCATTATTCTGAGAATATTTTCCGCGACTTGACAAAAAAACGCCCCAATTTTCATGTAGACGATGATGAATCGATAAAGTAAACATTTCCGGACGAACCAATCGCTTAAAATCAATTCCCATTCCGTTTGTGTCGAGTCATTTCCTGTCATCTCGAACTTGATCCCGAAATAATATTAATTAAGGTAGTTATGTGGATTTTAAGTAACGGAACGATACAAAATTGAAAAATTGTCGCAGAAAAGTCAAATTTCTACGAGGACTATTTTAATTGTGCAAATGAAACGACCGAAATTCGATCCGATTCGAGAAACCGCTCCTGACGCTTCTTTTCCAATGGCAGGACGTGAAAACCAATTATAAGATTCAAGAAATCCCCGAACGCTTGGCTAAATGTGAGAGAAGAGAAAAAGCTCGATGCTCGTACAATGCACACGCGAACTTTCAATTGCACATGCCTTGGACATAGATTGTTGTTACTTATCGTAATACTGAATAAAATAATAATAAAAACAAAAAAACGAAAAAAGCTTGGAGCATCCAAATTGATTGATAGAATTGGCTTATAAATCTCGCGTGACTGGTGAATCGATTGAAAACGAATGTGCTTGAATAATAATCGTAAAAAAATGACCAACGTTCGAAGTTCGAGAAAACATTCTCGGACTTGCTCGAGCCGAGTCGCCCGATCACTCCCAACGCATCGAATCACTGTATTTAGTCTGTCTCCGAAACCCCAACCAAAAACCTTTGGCTATCCCAACATAGACACTCGATGAGTTTCCGTGAATCCCGTGTCACGACGAAGCCCACTTGCGAAACGAAAATAACGTAAACCATTTAATCTGACGATATAAATAAAATATATAATATTAATGACCGAGGCCCTTGTTAAAAGTTTACAAGAAATAATGAAAGCAGAAGAGAATCTTATAAAACAAACAAACAAATCAGCTTGAATGCCACTCGATCGCGAAGACATTACACACGGAAGCGCCAATGTGGGACGTTTTTCTCTCCCATGTAAAATACTGAAAGTCCATATATAAATACTAATATAAATTTATTATTTACCTTCGAATATATTATTATTATTATTATTATTATTATTTTGATTTGAGGTCAGACGAATTAGCATATATACATATATATGTACATATACGTGTATGTGTGCAAACTCACATTAAATATAGTAACTAACAATAAACATTGATGCTGTTGTGTAAAGAAAGTGATTAGACGAAACATATAAAAATGGGTTTAAAATAACACTCTTGAATATTGTATACCTCTTGCTTAACATTATCATCATCAATGTCACGAATTAACAACTTTTCTTTGCCTCCACATCATTCGCATCCTTATTACGTTTAATAAAACATCATAGGACAAACGTACGTCTAATAATTGTTTATAAATAAATAATAGTTAGGAAGTTGCTGTATATGCGAATGAGACGTTTCTCGCTCAATGCAGATCTGCAAAATGGACTCAGTCCGATTATCCTGGTGGAGAATCTCTCGTGTTGTTGCGGCGATTTCTGTCGTCTTTTTTTTTTCCTACGTGGAACGAAAGTTTGCGACATAAAAATGGGAATTAGTTTCTACGGGATGGTCAATTGTTCGGAGCAATATCAAGGAGTTAGAATTTTGACGTTTTGAAGAAAAAATTGGGGCTTTTTTTTTCAAGCGATCGATTTTTGCGCGAAACGCCTCGTTTTCAATGTATTTATAGATATGTCTACGTGTCGGGTGAATGTATGCGTGAATATGTACATAAATCAATCCGCGATGGATGGGAAATTGACAAGTTTTCGTGTACCCAGCACACGAGAGTGCGAAACAATGGAAATTTTGCTCGCGAAACGACTGCAGCGTAAGAAAAGAAATTCCATAAAAAAGCGACCGGGAATCGTTTTTTTTTTTTCGTCAAAAAAAAAGAAAAGAGGATTGCGTTTGTGAAGTTTGACAAAACTGTATAAAAAACTGAAGGCGCGAATAAAAATTGTGACAGGAGGAAAAACACTTTCACTTACCAATGGAAAAACTAAAAATGACGAAGGCGGGAGACGTCGGAAAGGACGAATGAGAAATTACCTCTAAGAGAAAGAAGCTGCATATTGAATGTCGCTGAAAAACCGAAAAACCAAAAAAATCACATCTTTTTAATTGGAGAAAAAAAATCAATCCCCTACAATACGAAAGAGAAAATTCGACGATCCATACATTCTCACTCTTGTACCGGGTGGATGGAAAAAAAAATAAAATAAAAACATAAATACTTATCGAAGAGACATTTCCTGTGCAATGTAAATATTGGGGAGATCAAAAACGTGACGACGTTAGAGAAAGGAATGGCTGACGATAGGGTCGAGCTGGATGGGCGATTCCAAACAAAAACAAACTCCCATTCTTTCCACCGAAACTAAAGAATCCGACGATTCCAAGCTCTACGAACGTGACACACACACAACCATGGAGCTATCAGTTCTCGAAGCGTTGAGCGGCGAGAAAAGACTTGACACACTCCACGAGACCAAAATCGAACGAAAAACATTTGAGACAGTTATAAACGTCACTGTGCAAACTAATAAAAAGCAAACCGACTAAAATCCTATCGAAAATGTCAAAACCAAGATTTCCAAACCCAAGGAAGTAAAAACAATGAGAAACCGAGTTGACGTGATGATTTCTACACGCAAATGAGTTTGTGGGCTTCGACATACCGCTTTTCTCCATCTGCATAAACGAAAGTATACAAATATCAATGTATACCGACCGCTAAGCCAATTTTCGACATCCCAATTATCTATTATTAAAATATCATAACATAGAAGTGAAAAATAAATAAAAACAAATGAAAATAATTGAAAATTGCGTTGATCAAGAAGAAAAAGAGATTGAAATCTCGCTTGTATCGATGCTTCCAAAATTTCGATCCATTTTTAGCGTTATAACTCGTGAGTGTATGATAATAGGAAAATTGTTGAGGCGTAAAGACTACCGCGATTAAAATAATAATAATAATAATATTAATAATAATAATGATAATAATTATAATATGAATAATGATTAAATGAATAAAGACGAGACGAGGGTAAAGTGCGGGGCAGGAAGAAACTATGGAAACAGACGATGCATGGCTACGAATACTGGAAAAACGAGCCTATGCATGAAACTACGACACACGAGTGAGAGGTTGAGTGGAAAAACGGCGTGAGACGAGAAAAACAACAACAACCAATTCATATGAGATGAATGGGGGGCATGAGCGCTGTGGACCGAGCGGTTTACGTGAGAACAAAAGAAAATAAAAAGAGAGAGAGAGAGAGAGAGGGAGAGAGAGAAGATATAACGAAAAATATACCGAAAAGGAGTCTCTTCTTATAATTAGTGAAAATGATAAAAAAAAAAAAAAAACAACCTAAAACGTATACATACATATATATGTATGTAATATATGTATACACTATGCGCATGTATATGTATGTATAATTATACAACTGCACTATACGATAATTGTAGTAACTATTATTATTATTATTATTATTATTTTCATTATCATTATGGTTAAATATTAGAACTATTCTCATCATAATTATATATTACGACGATGATTATTATCATTATTATTAATATTATTATTATTACCGTCATTCTATGAATATAAATAATTATATAAGCCGTTCGTTTACTTTCATGGTTTTTTTTTGTCTTCTTCTTTTTCTTTTCTCTTTTTTTTCCAATGTTTTTAGTTTTACATAATGAATGAATCACACATAGTTGATACGGTAATTGTAGCATACTATTGAATGTGTTAACGCGAGAATCGACCGTCACCTACACGGTGGACGCTATATAATACTATTATTGTACATTTTTGTGGTTTATTTAACAATAAAACATTAACAATAACGTTGAGATGAACAGAACATTCATTTTCCTCTTTCCTTTACCCAAACAAACCCAAACGAATTGACCCCACAGAATCGGCTTTATTCGTCGATGAAACTAAAAGTTTTCATTTCATACATAAAACCTTTTTGAATTGCATCTATATACCCGCGGCCTTAGCCGCAATGACCAAACGATCCATCGAACATGGTTGCGTCAGTTCACAAGTTTCCCCGTAAGATGTCGACTCTAGACTAATCTTACGCGTTTCGTCTGTTCATCGTTTCTGTGACAATTGTAATTTGATTTTCGCCTATTCACGCCGCAATAGCGTATACAATAACAATTATTTTTCCTCTTTCATAATTAAGAGCTATTTTTGAAAAGATCCCATCGAGATGAGCTCTATCGGGACCGGGGTAAGTCTTTCTCAACTCAATGCTTCAAATTGTGTGTTAATTCCGTGTCAAAAAGTTCCGACACCACCAAATAACCTATAAAATTTCCAGTACGATCTTTCGGCATCGCAATTTTCGCCGGACGGGCGCGTTTTCCAAGTCGAATATGCACAAAAAGCTGTCGAAAACAGCGGGTATGTTAAAATCCTAGAAAAATTATCAACCCCAGTAAATTCGCTCTGAAGTTCCCACAACGCCATTGACAAGCTTCTCCGCTCCATGTGTGTTTTTATTCGAATCCTCGTTCCCAGGACTGTCATCGGGTTGCGCGGAAAAGACGGAGTCGTGTTTGCCGTTGAGAAACTCATCACATCCAAATTGTACGAACCGGGTGCAAACAAACGCATTTTAAACATCGACCAACACGTAGGAATGGCTGTCTCCGGTCTCATTTCCGATTCTCGACAAATCGCCGAAACTGCAAGATCCGAGGCCGCCAGTTATCGCACCCAATACGGCATCGGCATCCCTGTTAAATATTTGAACGACCGTGTCGCAATGTACATGCATGCTTACACTCTTTACTCTTCCGTGAGACCCTACGGGTGCTCCGTCATTCTCGGCGCTTGGGACGAACTCGAGGGACCTGCCATGTACATGATCGACTCTTCTGGAGTCTCGTACGGCTATTACGGATGTGCTATAGGTGAGAAAATACGATTTCTAAAACATAGTCTCATTTTAATGTTCGGTATCTCTGTTGTCCAAAGTTCGTCGTTGGCTCAATCGATTCTCTTGAACGATCGCGCAAATTTCTTTCAAATTCTCTCATGGTTATCGATGCTGATGATGAAAATGAACGAAAAATGCTTTTTCCATTAACTATTTATTGATTTTTGGAAATTATGGAAATTTTTCGTGTCCATCTAGTTTTTGGGTCGCAAGAGAGGATCGCTTGATCGTTCAGACCAAATAACAAATCTCTCACCATCTAAAATTTCTTTTTAATTTTTTGAAAAGCATCGAATCGTTTTTACAAAAAAATCCCCTGTGTTCTTGAAATTGGACGTTGGAAAAAATTGAATTGAAAAAAAAAAGGTTGAACACAATTCAAATTGAATTGCAATTTCTCGCACTTTCTTTTTTGTCACGTAGGGAAATATTTGATTGAGACATTCGCATCGGCAGTCTAAAAAGTATTGAATTCAAGCCAACCCTTTTTTTTTCTAATCTCGAGTTTACAAGTGTTAGAAAAGTTCGATAAAATATGTTTATCCCAATTTTAGGCAAAGCGAAGCAATCGGCCAAGACAGAGATTGAAAAGCTCAAATTATCTGATATGACGTGCAAGGAATTGGTGAAGGAAGCAGCTCGGATTATTTATTTGGTACACGATGAGCTGAAGGACAAACAATTCGAGCTGGAGATGAGCTGGGTCGGTGCACACACGAAAGGAAAGCACGAACGTGTACCACAGGACGTCAAGGCTGAGGCCGAGTCGAAAGCTCGTCAAGCGATGGCCGAGGACTCCGACAGTGATACGGAAGACATGTGAAAAAATCATTAAGTGGGATAATATTTCGAACATTTTATTACGTTACATCAACTATGTCCAAATTGGACTCGAATACCGATCGAGCTCCCCGTTATTACACAAGTCATTTAATCTTTTTGTCACTCTTAAGATTAACATATTAAAAAGGTACATTTTTTCTTTATTCTTCGTTTTTCAATCACTTTGAAGTTTGCATCGATGAAATGCAACGAAATTCTGTTTTTTTCTGACCAGAGCTCGTTATTATTTTGCAATATTTGGTCCGGACAATAAAACGATTCTCTCTTGCGACCCAAAAACTAAATGGACACGAAATATTGTCATTATTTCCAAAATTCAGTGAATAATTAATGGAAAAAGCATTTTTCGTTGAATCCTCAACGTTGCAAACTTCAAAATCATTTTTTTTCCCAGATTCTTCCTGATATTTGTTCAACGTAACAAAAACGACGTTTTTCCAATTTACCGAGGATTTTCATATCGCAACGGTATAACAAGAAGAAGATTAGAAAAATCGTCCGTTTTCTCCGAATAACGATAATCCTCGAATAACAAGCATAATCTCGACGCACGCTTCACAAATTTTCTCAATTAGTACGAGAAAGCTTTAGGGATGGTCCAGGCGATACAGGAGCATCACACGATTACGCAATCTTGTTGCGCACTCGTTATAAACGTTCGTTTCAATACTATTTGAAAAATTCATCTCCCAGTCGAGAAAAAAAAATCGATTGAATTATTTGCGACACAAATCCGCAGTTTTTTTGTTCAAAAGGAACTTCGTTCTCCTCGATACTTCGTTCTCACCGAATCATCCCCAAAAGTTTGAATACAAATATTTGCTTCTCCCAAAAATTCGGATTTCTATCGTGAAAATTCAATAAAATGGAATCGTGCAAATTATTTTAATCTTTTCGTTTTACATAGTCCAGCGAAAAATCGACTAAAACTCTCGAGCGATTCCGAACGACAGTTCGCGAAATGCTCCGTCAAATGAAACTCCCGAAATCGCCCGAGAAAGGATTTTCACTAAAAATGAACAACTTTTACTCGATGTAGAGAAACAAACTTTGTTACATTCTTTTACGATGTCCAGAATGAGGAGTCGAATGGAAACGACCGTTCTCGGTATCAGATGTTCTCTCCTTTGTCTTGGAATGTTGCCTAAGAGGAAAAATTCCTTTAGCAACACCCACTAGTCGGAGGGATACCAAAATAACGTCAAATTCAGCACCAAACATCTTATTTCCCATCGATTTGATGCTATTTTTATATCATCTTGACTGAAGTCGGTTGCTTGAGGTCGTTATGCCAATCTGTTTTCGGTCTTGATCCACAACTATAATATTAATGGAACGGAATTCATGACGTTCTTCCACTCAACTTCCATTTTTCTCTGAACCATATCCTTACGGACGTTGTATGCAAAATTTTTATTCGATAAAATTCCTTTAAATTTGCATTGCATAAAGGAAATAGCTCGCGCAATTTTGCCCTCACGAAAATTTCGAGTGTAACAGGTTTTCAAAATACCTCCCTTCAATTAGGCCATTGTTCTACAATAAAATTTCATTTTTCAACTTTCGAAATGATCGCAATCGATTACTCGGGATATTTTACCCCTAAAAAGTATGGTTTCAAGATTAATTTCATGCATTCATCGAAGAAATACTAAGTTTTGAAAAGTCCATGTGCAAATTTGCACCAATCTGGCCGGACAATGTCCGCAATATTTCTGCGTTTTTTTTTTTCGTATTCATTCTCCGGGCATTTTGTGCTGTATATTGATTGCCAAATGTTCGAGTCGAACGTGTTTTATTGAGTAGCCTATGTATCGTATGATGTAGCCTATGTAACAATGTATCGGATGGACATTCAACAAGTTCTCCTTAATGCTTTTTCATCATAGCTTTCCAATCAACTTGAAATATTCCCCAACCTGCAGTTACCAACCTCTCTTAATAATTTGGCACCGAAATGAAGTCATGAAGGATCTGTCACGCGTGTCCCAGACACTGGGGATGAGATATGATGAAATTTCTTGACTTTTTTGCGACCCTCCATCTTTTTCACGACCAAGATTAATAAAACAGTGAGCACTGGAGAAAAATTGGATAAAAGCGAGTCTCCACTGTGATTTACTGCTCATTTCGCCTTTTTACAAAGAAAAAAACTAAATTGCGATTAACCGTCGAGCTCTACAGATTTACAGATTCATCGAACATTTTTTTTTCGTTCAAATTTACTCGTTCAGGCATGAGCAACTTGCAATAACTAATTTCATGATTTTGTTTCTTTTTTTCTTTTCAATATGGGAGCCAGTAACGCCTCGACGACAGTCGTGAATGAGAATGAATTTGCTAGATTTGAATTCCAACTTAACCCTCGGGACTTACACCACAATTCGTATGGGGGATGAAAATTCCTACCCTACGGATTTCCTCAACATTCTTATCAATGTTATTCTCCCGATTCTAGCTTTCCGAATTATTTTCACATTTCTAAATTCTAAATTCTTCCTTCCAGTTTTTTCTACATACAAAATTGTTTACGAGCCGAAGTTCATTAAAAAAACTTGTTACAAATTGAGTAAAGAACAATTTCGCAAAACAATTACGACCGAATTCGTTTAAAAAACTGAATGACAACTCACCATACTTGTGCTAATTTGCACTTCGACTTTTCAAAACTTTGTATTTCTTTGATGAATGCACGGAATTAACCTTGGAACCATACTTTTTAGGGGTAAAATATCCTGAGTAATCAATTGCAATGACTTTGAAAATTGAAAAATAAAATTTTATCATTGAAAAATGGCAAAAAAAAAAAAAAATTGGAACTTTCAACACGCGATCTCACAAGAAAGTACTGTAAATTGTGATTTTTATAAATAAATATCTACATGGTGAAATCTCCTAAAATGGAACGAGCTATAAGAATTCTATCAATAGATAATTTTGCATAAAACGTCCTCAATCGTAAAATAATTTTATTTTATTTTTTCATGTAATTTTGTGGCGATCGTTTTCGACTTTATGTAATTTATTTGTCGTGTGTCAATTTATTTTCTTTTTTTTTATACAAGTCGAATATCTTTGGGTAGAAAAGCTTCCGAATTCTCGTACGTATCAATCATTCTGAAGACCGGTCCCTGGTCGAAAGTTATTCGTGCCAAGGGAGGGTTCTTTGACAGTTGAGTCCAAATGCATGAAATGTTTTTTCTTTTGTTCCACGACTGATAGAATTCTTTCATTTTTCTTTCGGTTCTCTCCGCTTGCCCAAGTCACATTCTCCCTACGTTGCTTGGATACGATTGAAAAAGGCACAAATGTTTCGAGAGTTCTTAATGCTGTATACTTGAGATTGTAAATTAGTGTGCCAAGAATGTCCGAGTCCAAAGAAGTCTCAATGGGATTTCACACATTTTCCGACTAATTGAGCGATTCTGAGACACAGTAATTTTCTATCAAATCACAAAGTGTTGGCTCTCGGAAGCGGTTTATTACAATTAACCGAGCTTGAGAACACAATGTCGATGGCCCACGATCCCCTTTCATTTACTTACAATTAAGAAGGTCTGCTCGTATTCTCAGAGATTTTCTTCATCGTGGGAATTCGTAGAGGTCGCGGGCACTTCGGACATGCTTTGGCAGAAAAAAAAATGAAACGACTCAACGAAATCGCTCTCGGTGTTGATAATAACGTTATAATTTTATTTTGATATAAAAATTATTGTGATTTTTTGCTCCAAAACAATTTTTCATCGTTGAAATTTTTTTCGAAATTATTGAGAAAAAAATGCATGGGCCGAGCGATGCGAAAATTTGATCAAAGCTTTTAAATGCAATTAATCAAAGGCAAAGAGAGTGTATCTCGTTAATTGGCGTCGTTGCCTGGTTTACCCAAATTTCTTGATGGAGTGGTAGCGAAAGTGGATCGAGGGGGTGACAACTCCACCACGCTTGGTTTTCTTCGGCGAGACAAGAGTGCATGCTGGTTTCAGGGAGAATTCACCCAGTGGGGTGACTCGCTCCAGCCTCGACGACATATATAACCCAAGTTACTACGAATCTTCGCCACTTGATGTTTCGCAACTCTCCGTGTAACAGTTTGCGCTGCTTTCGCCCAAGCGCGAAAACATAAATTCGTAACGTCTGGGTTTAAGAAAACAAAAAAAAACAGAAAAAAAAAATTTTAACTCGTTTCTTAGGTCCGCGACGGCGATGAATCTGCGAAATATGTAGTGTCTCATTATTTTTCTCCTCTTTTCGCGTCGTTGGTAAAAGTTGTTGTTCTTTTTCTTTCGGTTCGTCATCGTACGGAATTAAAAGTGAAGTGATTTATTTTGCTGTTGGGGTTGAATTTCAAACAAAGTTGATATTGGCCAAATTACTCGACGATTATGGATCCACCAATGAGCCACTCCAGTTATCTCGCCGTAGCAGTAGCCCTTGGAATCATTGGAGTTTCCGGATTCATCATGAACTTCATGGTCATTGTCGTTATCATAAAAGACTCTCAAACCCTCTGGACACCGATTAATGTGATAATCCTGAACCTCGTGGTAGGTTCTTTTTTTTTCATTGAAAATGAAACTTTTTAATTTTCCTTCAAATTTACGCCACGTGCAAAAAATAAAATCGCGGATTTAAAAAAAAATGTCAAAAACACGTGGAGAGAAAAATTGCAGGGAATCAAATGGCGGGGGCGAAGATTAATTTTATTGAAAATTTGACAACTGGAGGGATCACGAAGTATCGGAAAAAAAATATGAAAAAAAAGTTGAGGAAAATCACTTTTTAATTATAAACTTGCAAATTTGCACTCCGAATTTTGAAAACTTAATATTTCTCTTCTGAATGCATGAAATTAATCTTGAAACCATACTTTTTGGGGGTAAAATATCCTGAGTAATCGATTGCAATGATTTTGAAAATTGAGAAATGAAATTTAATTGCCGAAAAATGGCCAAATTCGAGAAAGGAATTTTGAAAATCTGTTACCCTTGAAACTTCCGGTCAAATTTTTATGCAGTATCTGTGAAAAATACTGGCACAGCTTTCTTCGGCTGTCAAAAACCGAATCCACAAAAAAATTGCCTCAATTATCAAAATAATAAATAAAAATATATTTATCGTTGAATCTCAACGATGCAAACTTCGAAATCATCGGAATCTGTGAATAGCTGACGACACAGTTTAACGATTTTCCAAATAGTAGTTATACAAATTGAAGGGGTCGCGAGAAACAAGAGAATGCCAACTCATCAGTTATTCCAATTAACTTCTATTTATATAAAGTAAATAATGTTGGAATCACTGCTCTCTCATGTGCCGACAAGTTTTCGAAAACAAACATACAATTATTCGAGGTAAACACCAAAGCAAACATATTGCGAACGTGCTCTTATGCAGCGAATTTCTCATTAAATGGTCTGACGAAAATGACGGAGTATCAATTGGCACAAAACTGTGTAACGAAGGGTAAAGAGGACGATTGACTAATGAATTAGATGCTTTTCGAAAAATCGAATGATAAACTCCTCGTGATTTGTCGTGATCGTCTCCCAATGGAAAATAATGAACTAATTAATATTTCAAAGGACAAGTTAATTACGAGCCCTATTACAGAAAATATTTCTCTATTAATCTTCGAGTCCATTTTATAATTGAATTCCTGGACAAGCTTCGAATTATTTAACTAGAATAACAGAAAAAAAAGTTGTCTGGTTCGTTATCGATAAAAAAAAAGTCACACTCTTTAATTACTCGGTTTCATTCTTCGCACGTGTCACCGATATCGAAAGCAGACTCGAACTCTTATGAAATTCAGGTCTCGAGCTGCCAGGAAATAATATTTTTTTCACACCGCATTTCCTTAGACTAATTTTGATCCCTACGTTGGATAAAAAAGGACAGAGTTCGGAACGACTCAAGAGCATATCCTTGAGTTTTCGATCCAGTCAATTTTCTACTCCGTCAGATATTGCTTTTGACCATTGTATTTGTTTTCTTCTCCATGTCGACAGAGTCCCCAGTGACTTTTTATATGAAGAAAAAACAATATATAGACAGCGAAATCTCAAAGGACATGAAGCATGGAGAGAAAAGAAACTCGGAAAGATGAAAAACGAACCTGATGCTTTGCTATATATATATATATATATATATATATATACGTGGCTCTAATTGAATTCGATCCTAAGATTCCTTACGATACCCTCATTTCATTTCTCATGAATACAATAAAATAGTCGTGGGAGGTTGAAACGAATTGAAGAAACGAAAAGTTGGATTGAGGATCAGGATAGAAAAAAGTTGGACGGAGAGGACAGGAGCGTGAAGCGATAAAGACACCAAGAGTAGGAGCTACATCAATTATGCACTGAGAAAACAGTTTATTTATAATGAAAAAATATATTTAGCTGGTCCTTTTACTCAAACATTCATTAACTGTTAAAAAATCTTGTGTGCGTATTTTCTTCATTCCAGTGAAAATTTGTATGAGGAATAGAATGTTCAGTGTGGTAAGTATATGCCCGTAATATGTTGGGCATTTTTTTCTTCCGAGGAACGGGACAATTTCAATGATATTAAACCCCGAACCCTTATCGAATAACATTTCGGAACTCCCACAACAAATAAAACGTTTTTTCCTCAATATTTTTCATAAATATGAATCAACCAGGTACGTGGTTACTTTTCATTTGTAGCGTCTAATTCCTCAAAGTATTTTCGTAATATCTCTTTCGCTATCAAACTCCACACCGCCTCAGTATTTCTCCCAATGTACACATTTTCGTTTCCTTTACGATTTCAATTCTCTTCGATTATTCTCTTTAAAGTATCGTGTTATTTTTTCATTACCATAACTAGTGTGGCGAGAGCAGAACCGGATGCTTTTAAATAAATACGAAAAGGGAATCTGCCTGAGTCATCGTTGAATTGGGAAATTCCCTTTTGCTTCCTCATAGAGAAAACCATGTGATGATGAAATTTTTTTTTTTCGCCCACATTTCAATTTCAATATGCTTTCGACGTTCGACGTACTTCCGATCGTATGAAATATTTTCAATAGGCATAGAGTGTTAAATGATCGAAGTCACTCCGCATACGTTTTATAATTAGTTTTCGATATTTGAGAAAAGGGAAAAGTGGCTCATTAAAATTTAACACTCCTTAAGAACTTAATAGGCAAAATAAATTCGCAGCGATGCAAATGCCATTTGGATGTTGATTCCTGGACGTTTTAGCCATGAATCCAACTTCCGGCTTGTCCTATTTTTATAGAGAAATGTTTCGAGTTCTTTACCGAGCGGATAGTCGAGTGCCGAACGCTATAAGCCGAATGAGGAAAGTCGAGAATCTAGCGTCAGTCATCGTCGGCTGGGAATCCTGGATTAGAGTCCGAGTGGGCATTAGGCTTTCGGAAGCAAAAAAGTGAGAAAATAAAAAAAATCACGAGTTCTCGAGTTTTTTTCAATGAAAAATGAAAACTTGTGATTATTGGTGAATTGGTCTAAATATTATCGCGGAAATATCGGATGCAGTTGTGATTCGGAGACTTGGAATATGAGGATTTTGTGAAATTCTAAAAATTATTGAAAATTGCCAATTCTCTGTGAACGCGGAAGGCGGAGGATAAAAAATGAGGAACAAAAAAAAATGTAAACACTTTTCTAGGTTGGTGATGCGTTAATCGCTCTGCTTGGGAATCCCATCGCTCTTCTCTCGGCGATCAACGATGGATGGTATTGGAATCACCAAGTTTGCGTTGGGTAAATTAAAAAATATCGATAAAAATTATTTCTTCGATTTTACTCTCAATTTTTCTTCAAACTCCAATTCTTTTTTTCTTCGTATTATGGGAAAGAAGTTTCTGTGGTAACGCTGAAGCTTTATTTCATTTTCAAATTGTTGACATTACACTCTAAGCCTTGTCGAGAATTTTTTTTGCTGCTTTTTGGTGACAAAGTTTCTTCATGAAGGCTGACACGTGGAGAGGTGCATGAGGATTGTTTTGTGTTGCTGCTGAATGACGTTTAAACAATGTTACCTTGTGTGGTCTTGGTGCGGTTCTTAGAGCCGGATGCCGAGATGGACAAAGCAAAAAGCACTCCTTTGACTTTGAATACTCACAACTGAGTAATCCATGACCACTAAACGCTTAAAATGATATTCTTAACAAAAAGAAATGAAATAAATGCTGGTCGACGAGTTCATAAAATTTTTCAAAACACCCTTTTCCCATTCGTAATTAAGCTTTGAATAATTATGGGATGGACACGCTCAAAGTTTCGAAATTACACTCTTCTCAGAGCATGTGGAATCTCATGAGGATTATTTCCCACGGTCTGGAGATAAAAGGCCGCCGCATCAACCGGAAAAACGCATTTCTTATATTATTAAATATTTAATGAATAAATAAATGAGTAATTAATAATTAATAAATTAAATAATTAATAATTGAAAAGTGAATAATTAAATAATCAATTATTCAATAATTATTAGTTGAATTATTCATAATTAAATAATTAATAATCAAATCACTAAATAAATATTGAATATTTAGATACAAAACGGATTATATTTCAAGCACATAACGAGAATGGTCCCTCGGTTAGTATTTCAAACGTCCACGTAAATCGAAATTCCAATAACCATCCACCTATGCCGTTATAATTCTTGTCGACACCTCGTTCCCTCGATTTTTTTTTCTTTCAGCTCGAGATAATTCGTCCCCTCCAGAATTCTAAAGCATTGGAAAAAAGAGACATGTGCCGGGATGCAGAAAAATGCAGATCCACTTGACACTGAGGGGAGGAGGGGGGAGGGAGGTTGAACACGAAAAAGGGAAACCGCGTTGTGATGAAAATAAATTAAATGTTGAAGGTACGCGTTCATGATGTCGACGATCGGTCTCGCGGGTATCGGCAATTTGACGGTTATGGCAGTCGAGAGATGGTTGCTGGTTGCTCGACCCATGAATTCGTTCTCGATAAGGTGAGTAACGGCGCGACGAATAAATCAAAAATTTCATAAAATTCTCCGTCGCGAATAAAGTTATTGAAAAGATTTGACTACACGGAGTCGTCGAAATTCCATATGATTAAGAAAAAGTTTCTCGCTCGCCCGATCGATCGAACAAATCTCCAGGAAATCCTTTGACTCTTCATTTCATCGACAATTTAATCGCACTAGGGAGGCTTTTGATGAAATGGGGCTCACAGGAATTTCCTTCATTAACTCGCTCCATCTGCCCTGTACAAAGTTTGCCAAAGTCCTAAGACGTCGACGAGACTGAAGTTTGCAACGTCGAGAACTCCAACGAAAAAAAAACGTTTCTCTATTTATTTCTTGTTCAATTTAAATCTTCGTTACGATTTTCCTATCAATCGTTCTTTGGATCTGGATAGAAAAATCGTTTCACACTGAAAAAACAGTTTATTTATAATAAAGAAATATATTTAGTAGTCCCTTCTGCCCAATCCATTATCAATCCCCCGGCCATTACTACATCTTTTGGCGAATCTTCCTGGACGTTATCGAGCATGAGAAATTATATTACGAAAGAAACCAAGTTCTGCTTGGAGTCACGATACAATAGAATCTCGAAATTCCTCTTCAACTCGCTCCGATCGCTGCGGCAAATTCAGTTTGCATGGAATTCATTCGACCACATCGTTGAGTTGAAGATTAAGAAGTTTAAAAAAAAAAAAAAACGATCAGCTCTTCGTTCTTCCTTCCTCTTTGACGACTTTTCTTCTCGTCATACTATCCCGCGACAAAGATCTAATCCGACGAAGTACGACGAATGAAAAAAAAATACATTATCATCGTTAACAATCAAGCCTTCAAGGCATGGAGGATTGAACAAGAATCTTTTGTTGCCTTCTGGCTCGAAAAGAGCAACGAGTTTTCTTCTAATTAACTGTCCTGTAAGTCTCTGTACGCGTCGATATTGAGTTACTTTTTCTTTTATCTTCAAAATACTTGCTCGACGATTATACGTAATTAATATAATATCCTGAAAGATTCATTAACGTAATTATGACTTGGGAAAACTTCACGATCTTACGAAAGAAAAACACGATGATCGAGAATCGTTCGTGTAATCGATTTAACGGATTAACGATCAAAAAAATTTACGGATTCATGAAAAAAAAAAAAAAAAATCTCGAAAAAAGTAGAAAATTCGATTATGACAATATTTGAATGTGATTTTGGAGCAATTAAGGCAGTACGGTCGGTTTTAGAATCCGAAGAATCATCGTTCAGAGTTTTATCAAATTTGGCACCGTAGCAACTTCAATTTTTTCGATCAATCAAATTTCCCTCCACCACGTTGAAAAGACTGTTCGTGCGCAAACGAGAATTTCTCGTTTGCTCTGCTGCCATTGAGTAATTTCGTCTTCTTTGCTTTGATAACATCTCGACCCTTATTTTTATCCCAAAAATCTTCGATATGTGCTCAAGGGCGTAGTGTCGGTTTTAAAATTACCGTTCAGAATTTAATGAATTTTGGCACTGGTAGATTGAGGTAAGAAAAAAGATCCAGTTTCATTTCCGAAGGGCTACGGAGAACTGGAAAAAATAATTCGGGCATTTGGATAAAAAGATATTCGAGAATTTAGAATTGAACATCGCCAGATATTCGATGGAATATCTTGGAGGACTTTGCAAACTAATGAGCGAAAGTCTCGTTATCGGTTTACCGTTAAATCACTCACGGACGGATATAATATGATACGCAAAAGAAACTAACGAGGCGCGAAGAGTCCTAACGACGTGAACGAATTTCGCGGTGTACTTTTCGTGGAGTTTCTTCCCGAGCATTTTATAATGAATATCAGAGTTTGGATCTATTGCAAGAGAGCTTGCCAAGTCCTCAGATAGATATTTGTATATTCGAATAAATATATATTTCAGGGCCTCGTTAATCGTAATCTTTTCCTATTCCCGAGCCCATCAAGGGAAAATATAATCCTACTGAATTATGTCTGAAAATTTGTTTCCAACGTTTAGCTGGGCCAATCAAGCCTCCAAATAAAGGCTGCGGCCCACTTTCCTGTATAATCTTGGAAGCCTTTTTGCGGCACTAATTGCTGAACTGGTTGATAGAGACGCGAGTACCGAATATTTACAAATTCTATACTTCACGATTATTATCGATCTCATTAAAAATTATTATTACAAAATATCTCAACATTGCCAACTATCCAAGCGATAGATTCCGCCCTAAATTTTAATGAAATCACGTTGAGGATGGTGATCAACGCGGTTCACTGGATTTGGCTAATCTTAGAAATATGGAAATTGTCTGAAACATTATTTCTGCCTGCCGGACCAAATATTGTCATATAAACTAAAGATTCTTCGCTATCGATCCACTTCCCAATTGAGGAGATCGGCTACACATGACAATATGATAAAAATTTAATAAAATTTGGTGATAATATTTTTTAGCATCAAATACGTTAACACTAATTTTTTTCTATTTTTCGTCTCGGATTTTTTCGTTTCGTTCGAAAGTTGGGATGATCGATATGATTGGGAGTGTTTGTTGGAGCTCTTTAAAATTCAGGCAGTAGACGACGAACTTGTGCTCTGCCTTATCGAACTTTTACATCCGTTCAACTTTTGCCATGATAAGATTTTGTAAGGAATTCATTTGCCATAAACTTTTGTGCTGAAAACCTCCAAGTTCTGGGAGCTTCGGAACGTAAAAACCGGGGGCGGAACTTCAGGAAGTCGTAGCTTTTGCTCGGTGGGTGTAACGAAGGTTCAAATTGGTGCTCGTTTCTATCAAACATTAGCTTCATATTTTCGTAATAATTGGTCGCTCATTGGCCACAATTTCTTTCATCCGCGCCCATTGACCCGGAATGCTTATTCCGAGGGTTTTTCCACTCTCGCAAAGACTCAAAGCCTAACTTTTCCCTCTCGCTCGAACGAGAATATTAATCAATGAGTGGCAATTAGGAATGATCGCGATAAAGTAACAAACTTCCTCACTTTCCACCGACTTATTGATCTCATATTTCCTCGTATTTTATTACAAACCTATCCACAACGTGAATTTTTTACTTTTTATAGACTTTTCATTTATATATATTTTTTTAATATTTTCTTTTTAGATTTTTTTTTTCCATTCGGTTTTTTTTCTTAATAATAATAATTTAATTTTAATAATAGTTTTATTAATAATTTAATAATAATTTTTCTTTGAATTTGTAATGATAAGAAGAGACAAAAATTTTAATTATATTTGAATATTTATTAACATCACAAATTCGCATTAAATTTTCACCGATGAATTTCATTTATTTCTTCCAATTTTTCACGAAATTTTCGACATCGAGTGTCTTTTTTGTAAATTCGATCGTTTCATGGTGAAACAAAAATTTGGAAAACGATACAAATTCTTGGACGTTAAAAATTGTTCATCCGAGCTGGACCAACTGGTTGCTCGATGGTGGAGATTCTTCTCGTTCAAGACCCGCAGCATTCGAGCTAAGAAAAAAAAAATGAATGACCTGTTTGTGACGAATGTTTCGTCGGATTTAGTTTGGCACTTCAAGTGGCTGGCGGAGTATGGATTTATGCACTTTGTCTCTCATTGCCACCGCTATTTGGATGGGGCAGTTACGGTCCAGAGGCCGCAAACATATCCTGCAGCGTCTCGTGGGAGGTTCACGACTCTGAAACGATGAGCGGAAGTTACATAACCTTCTTAATGACGTTTGGCCTCATATTGCCAGTCATTGTCATTACAACGAGCTATTTCGCCATCATTCGAACACTGAAGAAAGTTAAAAGACGATCAGGTAAAAATTCGATGCAATAAATAATATTTCTTCATTTTAATTTTTTTTTTTTTATAATACTTTTTTTTTTTTTTTTCTAATAATCGATTGCAATGACCTTGGAAATTGAAAATTGAAATTTTATCGTCGAAAAATGGCGAAATTGATGAAAGTTTTGAGAAGCTTCACAATTTAGTAATGGAAATATTAAATGTTGAAAATTGTGATTTTTATGAATAAATATCTTGATTCGTACATGAAACCCTTTTGAATTGCACGAACTATTGAACGAGTGGTCCAGCTCGTTGGCTTCAAAAAACGTAACGTTAATGCATTTTTTCACATTTCCATAAAATGGAAAGCTCTTTCAACTCGTTTTCATGAATATTTCTCAGTTGCCTCTGATACGAAGAAGAATATGTTGACAGAATGGTCAAGCAATGAATTCAAAGATCGGGATTGCAGGTGCGAGAGGACGAAGGGAATCAAAAGTAACGAAAATGGTGGCGCTAATGATCGTCGCGTTTCTGGTTGCCTGGACTCCATACGCGGCCCTCGCCGCAGCCGCCCAATACTTTTATGTAAGTGGCACCCATAATATATATATATATATATTTATTAATTTTCCTCTAATTACTTCGCGGTCAACGATAATCCCAATCTTCAGAGGGTTCCATGGCCAACGATGCGAAGGGATAGATCGATCAACGCGTAAAATCAATAAAAAAGTTATTAAAATTAATTTTATTTATTTATTAAATTTATCGAATTTTTCAAATTTATTTCATTTGATCGAATTCAATTAATGAATTTCAATATAAAAAAATAATGTATAAAATTTAATATATCAAGATGCATTAATTTAATATAAAAATAAAATAAAATCAAATTAAATCGAATAAATTAATTAGATTATAATGATAAGAAATTTTAATTTGAAATAATTTTTATTCTAATGAAATTCGTATGGAATGGAGAGACTGCAATATTATAAGATTGGATGGTGCATCAAGGTTTTCCCGGACGTTTGTACACTGATAATGTGTATTTGGCTCGTGCTACGTACGTGAGTTCTACGGCGCGAAATTAATTAGAAATTCAGAGAGATCTATAGCGCCCTAATTGCGGGTGAATGGAATGTGGCTCGAGGTGAGGTCCGATGTAACGGAAACAGCGATTCAAAGCTTCGATAATGAAATTAATGTTACGAATGGTTGGAGCGATGAAATTGATTTGCAAATGATTTGGTTGGTTTGCACTGTGCCATGTTTTCTACAGAGCAATCACGCTCATGGAATTTCAGATTTCTTTACCCGCGCAGATCGCGATCGTGCCGTGTCTTTTGGCGAAATCATCGATATGCTACAATCCAATTATTTACGCCGGTTTGAACGGCCAGTTTCCTCATTCCTTCAAAAAGATGTTCGGCATACGGGAGCAGGCGATCGGCCGTCCAGGACAAAGCGAAGCTACGGCGCTGACGACGATGAGCAGACCCGAAACTGCCTAAATAATCCAGTCCGGCGGCTACTACGAGGCCAATTGTCTCGTGCAACGGCACACTCTGAGCTTTCAGAACATCCATCGAGCTTCATAGACGAAACATTGCAGGATCAATGTTCTCGAGTTCGTGATCTCAACAACGATTTAAAAAGTAATATTTTCGCGTGCTTTTTTTTTTTTTTTTTTTTCGATTTTTTATTCTCTTTCGAATTTATAGATCGAGCCCAACGGAACGCCGTTACTATTATTCAGATTAAAAAAAGAAAGAATCACTAAATACGGCGAGGCTGAACAACAGCGTGGCAAAAAATTAAACGCGACTCGTTAAATAATGACGTTTCTGTCTGTGGCTCAAGGTCAAAGTAAGTAGTAAATCGTATAATTCATAAAAATTTGTAATTTTTTCGACTTCGTCGAGTCCTCGAATATTTCCTTCAAAAATCGGATCCACGTGTGAAAATATATTGGCATTTGTATACGCGGTGAATGGGTCAACGAAATATTGTATGAATGAAATATTTTTCACGTTATTAGCGTGTTTGTGAAACGTCTATATATTCGATGAAAATATTGTTCGAATTGGAAATAACTCTGATATTAATAATGCAAATTTATGCTCCGAAAATTGATGTATTTTCACATATATGTCTATTCCTGTGATAATGCGGCTCTTGATGATATTATTTACGAGTTCTTGGAACGAATTATTCACACGATTATTATCATACACGATCCTAGTTTAGATTTTTTGTTTTTATCCAATTATTCTCGAGCCGGAAGTTGCGATTTTTTATAATAAATTACATGAAAATTGTAATTTATATTTCTACGTTGAGATGAACAAATAATCATTGTTACAACGATCGACAACTTTTTAGTTCCACTCGGAATGTCCTGGACTTTTCTGTAATTGATCTGATGGAATGAAAAAAAAAAAAATCGTCATTTCGATATTTTTCTCTCAAAAACGATGATTTTACAATTCCATTAAAATTAGAGCAGTAATCAATGATTTTTGCGGAATAGAATTCGTTGAAAAAAATAGGAGGACGGTCAATCTCGTAGGGTGAAAAAAAAAAAATGTTTTTGCGGTCAGGAGAAAATTGCAGTTTTCCAGAATGTGATGAAAGTCGAAAGAATTTGGACGGTGCGAAGATTTAATGTTTGTTTTTTGATTAAGGTTCCGGAGCAGGCATCACATCGAAACGTGTGCTTAAATTTGTATAATTGTGCAGGTGCAAGAATAACGATATTAGCATAGAAAACAAATTTCTGTATAAATCAAACGAATAAATGAAAGTGTTGAGAAAAAAAAAAAAAAAAAAAAAAAACAGAAAATTCGTCTCTTTCCAGAATTCCACACTCGTTTCTAATCGATAAAAATGAATCGAACGACTTTTTAGGCTCGAGATTTCGCCCATATGGATTTTTATTGATCTCTTCCCACCTTAACGAAGAATAACTTTCGGGTTAAGGTTTTAAGGTCCAAGGAGCTCGTAGCTCGAGCCCACAATACGAAGGTGAGTGTCCATTCGTATGGATTTGTTCGAGAACATTATTAAGTAATGTTTACTTTATCTTATCGTCGCAATGAGTGATTGCAGCGTCGAAACGTAGATCCACGTGTACTTGTTCAATGTTTATGAGCGTATATGTGCACATAAATCGACGTGAAATACAACATTCATGTGCCTCCGTCAGCGACCTATATATTCTCCATTCGTAACACTTATCCATCAAGTTATGTGACAAATTACGATACTCGAGGCATGCTGTCGTATAGTCATACTCATACGAGCCCGCAACTGCGTTTGTGGGTATATGTACGTCGTGCAATTGGTTGCATTTACCGATGCACGATGGCGAAAGTAAAATTACGTGAAATTTCAATAGATGTTGGAATGGTCGTCGTTGCTCACGCCGGAAACGTCTAAGGACTCGAAATTCAGTCGGAAAGTTAGTTCGACGATTATCGACTCGTAGAATCAAGTGCTTCCCCAGCATCTGGCAAGATTTGTCGACGTGCTTATGAACGTAATAATATATTAATAGAAACGAGCTTGGAAGCCACAACGCGATTATTGATGAAAAAAAAAAAAAAAAAATGACGATCGCTCGCGCAATAATTGTCAACGCAAAAATTCTATAAAAATTCACGCAAGGCTGCGGTTTTCTAAATTCTAATTCCAACTGCACACTAGACCTCGACTCGGTTAATTGGCGCGTTAACCATGTCGCATATGGCTAGGAGTCTCATTTTCTTAACACGCGTTCCAAATTCGAATCGACTTTAACAAACGTCTCGTACATCGAGCATTGTCCCAACTCCTAAAGATATTTTTATTGACCACCCGAGTATAGTCTGCGCGTTCGATCCCCCACGTCTCGTATTATCCACGATCCACGAATCGCAGCTCGAGCGAAATTACAAATACCCTTTGCGCATACAAATTCCAATCGCAACACGCGCAAAATATATCCATGTGTTTTCTTATTTTTAAACTATAGTACACTCTTGATCAGTGCGCGAGGCCGCGACGCGCCGGTACTTTCTCTTAAATTATCCAAAAAATAGGCAGAGCCAACAGCTCGTTTTTACTTTTTGACAGTCGCAGCCACTCGAGCTTTTAAATCATTTCATAAAATGGTGTTAAGATTTTTGCCGTTTTTGTTGGAAATTTATTTGAAAAACAATTTGTAAAATTTTATTTTCACCTTTTTTTTGTTTATTCGCATTTAAATTTTTTCTAGAAAGTGAAGAGGGAGTACAAACTTATACAGAATATTTTACTGAATTTGCAGAAATTAATGCTGGTTCAACGATTTTTCAAAAATCTCAAATTTTCGTATAATTCGAAAAATGATAAAATTTGAACCGTTCGACCGATATTCCCCAAATTCAATACCAACCTTCCCATTATGATCCTCTATTTATGGGGGAAAAAAAAATGAGCAATGAATCTGAAAAATTTCGGAAATTAGAGCGTCGACAGTCTTTTTTTGAAAATTTCAAAATTCTGTACAATTCGTAGTTTTCAAGCGATTCCAACCAAATTTTCAGAGAATGAAGAGTTCGTATGGATCAACATCTGTGCAAAACCGGAGCACTGTAGCTCAAACCGTTCTCGAGTTATGAACATTTGAATTTTACAGTTCCATAACATACACATACACCCACCATCCGGACATTTTTTCTAGATATGATTTTTCGATGTTTTGGAGCATTTCCAGCACATTGACATTGAAATGTGGAAGAAAAAAAATTTCACCGTCACATGGCTTGCTCCATGAGGAAGCAAAAGAGCAATTAGTACTTTCATTTTTTGCTCAAGCACTCAGAACCGAGTAAATAGGGACTAAATTAGGTCTCGATAACAACAGCAGACTCTAAACCCAAGCAGCACTGACTTTGAGTCGGACGAAAAATGCTCCGTTCTCGGATTCGCTGGAGCGATAAATAACGGTCATCCTGAACAACCTGGCGCCTGTTTCATCGATGATACAGTAAAAGTGGCAAGAAAAAAAGGAAATCTTGCGAAACATGGCAGGTCTCTCGAGCTCATCGTCCCACATTCACACTATTCCCTCTCAAATATATCAACTTTTCTCTTTCGTTCACAATTTACACTAAAATAACTCGTTGAAATTTGTCCTTATCCCAAAAGATTCGATGTCAATTCCGAAAGAATTTTTTTTTCGATGGACCCAAGTCAATGAAAATCTTTTACAACCTCGCATGAATAAAAAATATATTTTTTGACCACTAACAAATTTTATAAGAGTTGTTGAATGTTTCAATAAAATAACCAACTAAAAATATTTCTTTATTATAAAAAAAAATTGTTTTCTCAGTGTGCGAACACGGCAAACTCCCATTATCATGTTCGTTGTACAATTTTCTTGCAAATGTTCTCAAACCCATGCAGCCGCCGGAGCTCTAGTGTGCTGAATCGTGGCCTCGCATCCGACAACGAGGAACTCGAGGCAGGTCCAAAAGTTTCATCAAACTTGGAATATTCAAGTGCCTCGAAAACTTTCACAAGTACAAATACACCAACACCCCGAGAGGGCCAAAAATAACATGTGGAGTTATTACCCAGTGTTAGGCACACAAGTGAGCACACAGGACACACACTCTCACACACAGTCCATGTCTCTATATGAAAAGGAGAGAAGCACTTACCTACTCATCTGTTAAATCCGATAACACGTCGACCATTTACTCAATGTTGGCATAGGATAATTTGTGTGAATAATTTTCAAGGTTCCAGGACAGCACACGCGTCCATGTGCGGAAATCATTTGCTCCACTGCGTTGCAAAAATATGGCAATCTCATGTGTATACAAATAACTACATTTTTTTCACTGAATATTTGGCTAAAAAAAGTTTTCACCAAACAAACAAACAAAATATATTTTTACTGCATTGAGAAAAAAGTTTATTTATAATCAAGAAATATATTTGGTTGGTAGTTTTACTCAAACGTTTATCAATTGTTACTATAAATTTGTAAATGGTCAAAAAAAATCTTTGTTATCACGATTAAAATTAATAGCCATAGAATTTCCTTGAAGATAATGATTCGTTCGATCGCTTTGATTTCCCCCGACCCAGTAGATGTTTGTGGTCATCAAATTCATTCGCTATCAACAAAGTTTACGTTTTATCGAATTATTCATTTATCAATTATTAACAAATTTTTCTTTCAGACTAAATCAAGAGGCTCAAATAAATGATTGATTAAATGTTGAAAAACATTTATTTCGAGGTATCTAACTTAATATTTTTTAGCAGTTATATAACAAATCCTGGTACGTATAAATAAATAATTTTCTCAGTGTGCGATCACGGTGATGCAAATTTGGGAAAGAGTGAACTCTGAAAACATTTTGGAAGTTGAAAAAATTTGTATTGGGGGATGAAATTCGACAATAATGTTTCGAATGGTCGCAATTTGAATTATCGCATAAAATCAACGTGACCGGAAGTTGGAATCGCGCGAAGGAAACGCGAGTTGGTATTAAATAGCCCAAAGGCTCGCCATTATATCGCAATTAATGTATACAAAGTTGTACACGCGAAACTATCGGAGAAAAGTTGCACGTGAATCTCCGCTATGTTGGTCGCTAATTGTTTGTCGGAAATTGAAATCTGACTTTCATCTCATCACCTAATGAAACCGAATTATTTATTCTCTCTTTCTGCACCAAGCTCGCGAGACCAAATGTTCATTAAAGAAGTAATTAAGCCAACATTTCCGCGCGGAAAAGTGCAGCGAACGATGGAAAATTGGTATTCGTTGGCGAAAAGTATTTAACAAAAAATACAAAAATAGGAAAAAGAAAAAAAAATTGTGTCATCATATTTGATGCTAAAAAATATTATGACGAAATTTTCTTAAATTCTTATCATATTTTCGTATGTAGCCAACGTCCTTAAGGTGGGTGGCTACCCATAACAACCTTGCAATCTGAAAAGCATAGGAAAATTCGAAATTATACGAATTTCATGAAATTTGATGATCATACTCTTAGCATTAAATATAAATATACAAATATTTCAATATTTTTATTCTACAGACATTTATACATTTTATTTATTTTATATATTTTATTTAGACAAGTATTTAGACGAAAAATAGAAAAAAAAAAAAAAATTTCTTAAATTCTTATGATATCGTCGTATGTATAGCCAACCTCTCCTTAGGTGTCCCTAAGAAAATGTTGTTAAACTTTTTTTGCTTCCTCGATCACCTTTTTCTAATCAAGCCCGATTTTTTGTTCCGGAGATTGAAAAAAAAACCGAAAGGAAAAAGAATTGGCGTGAAATTTGAATCGCTGCCGCGATAAATCGTAAACGCTGCGAACTCGTGCCTTTGATTCTCAAAGTACCGAATATTGGCTTTTTCTTCTCGCGGTTAAAAAATGTATGCCATCGCTTTCCATTATTTTTCTCGGCAGCATCAAAACTGTATTTTATTTTTCAAATTCCGGGATGGCAGTGTCCCGTTACGTTAAAGAATCGCGAGGTTTGTACGACGGCAACGATTTCCGCAGGTGGTATAAGAGCAAAACGTTCCTTTCAGTCAACACGAAGCCACGCACCACTACGACATAGACTCTCGGACTCTCTTTCAGGTGTATACAGACGAGTGTTTGAGACAGCCACCCTCAAAGTGGGAGTAAACTCTCTCTCGTCGTCTCAGCTGATGGTTAAACCCAGCGCACTGGTCAGTCAAACTTTCACGCTTCGTGATATTCGAAGTTGCTGGTTCACGTCGCGGGCGTATCGTTTAATATAAAATAAAGAAGTATCGGTCGTGGTTGCAATCGCCAAATCGAAAAATCGATTAAAAACTCGAACAAAAAGCTTTGCAGCGAATTTTTCCGGAGCATGAGAAAAAAACTCTGGATAAACTTAGTCGCTGCGAAAAGCAACGTAAAGTTAAAATTGAATATTGAAACGTGCGACCGGTGCGAGTGACGTCGAGGCTTTTAATTTAAAAAAATAAAATAAAATAAAAAAATTGAAGAAAAATTGGGAAAAAAAAAAAAAATGAGCGAATTCCTACGGATTTAAAAGTCGCGAAAGGACCAACTTCCGGTCGCGGGACAATACAATCGCCTCGTAAGTTCGAGTGCTGTCGAGCTATAAAATTCGCTGCAACTTTTGCCAGCGCAATGAATAGAAAAACTTGAGATATCGGTGAAAAAGTGTATCGAGGAATTGGTGAAAATATTATCGTAAAAAGAGGAAAAGCTCGTCTCAAGAAAAACGGCGAAATAAGTGGAAAAAAATTGGTCGATTTTTAGGATTTGCGGACCGGCGAGAATGAGAGCACCTCGATGGCGTATCGAGACACAACGTGTTATTGGTGAAAGTTGACGACGAGGATATAGACACGATTGAAGAGGCGCAATAGTTCTCCGCAGCCTCCGGAGCATCCTCTTGAGATAACGTCAGAATATATATATAGGACAATAAAGTGTACAGTGACAATTGTTGCATCGTCTCCTCAAAATGTTGATGAGACTCGAGGCCGAAAAAAAAGAAATAATTGCTAAAAAACAATTGGGAAACTGTTAACGATGAAAATAACGCGAGGAGATGAATATTTAGAATCAAAATTAAAGCCCATAATAGGAACAAGTTTGACAGGCCATAACTCAACATGGACCGTGCTTAGAAATAATGGAAAAAATGTTAGAAGTTAATTGAACCATCACACCGAAGACAAAAAAAATTTTTAAAAAAGCGCAGGCATTAGGAAACTTCGTGAGTGAGGATCGAGCAATAAAAAGATGAGAAAAAAACAAGAAGATAAATCATATTAGTCACGGTGAGTTTTGGAATAATAAAGAGTCATGATCGGCGTTACGAACAGGACAAAACCCTTCGAGGCTCATTTGAATGACAATTGAATGAGAAAAAAAGCATCGTTGGTACGCGCAACACTTTTTTACGCATTTTGTATGGAACTGAGAGATTTGCAATTGCTTCTTTTTACCAATGCCGACGAGCTTCTCCTCTCGATACCATCGAGGTAGAAAAAAGAAAATAAAAGAGGCGAAAAATAAGCGAGACATCTGTATAGATATATATTTGTGGATATCGAGACCTGGATATATGGAGATATGGTTTGAGTCGAGAGAGAGAAGCAGTGAGTGATTTTACTTCTCTGGTGTCAGTTCGACGCGAGAGGCCAAACTGAGTAGAGCCTCATTCCCACCAATAATATTTGACAATCTCAATTTCTCTCCATTTTGTTTGTTTTTTGTTTGTTTTTTTTTTCCCCCTTTTTTTCTTTCGTTACGATCGTTCTCGGGGCAGAGCCTCTCGCAAATTGGAGCTTCGCCGGCGAAAGGTGGAGCAAAAAACTCGAGAGATTCTCGACGGAGTCAGAGAAAATAAATAAAAAATATTAATAGCGACTGGGAGTCGCTAATTGTTGGGCTATTGGCATCTCTCCGGAGGAGGAAACAAAAAAAAAGTCAAATATTCCAAGTGACGTCGAACTTTTTACGAAATCAATGGAATCGATATAATTTTGTGGGAATAATCGATCGATCAGTTTGGAGGATTCACGATGGCTAGAAATTCGAGCTCCTCGTTGTTGCTCTTAATCATCGGGAATGCACTCGGCGTATGCACCGCCTACAACATCCTTTTGGCAACAATGGGTGGCACGAAATCTCACACTGTACCGTTTGTTGCACTTGGGACAGCCTTGAAATCGAGAGGTCACAATGTCACGTTGGTCAGCGCGTTTTCCGGATCCGCAGCCAACAACGACCTTCGCGAACTCGTACCATCCATCCTTGAGGTACGTCAATACATAAAATTATCTTTAACGACCGACCATCAAATTTTTTGGTGTTGAAATATTCTCGGACACGTGCGACTATAATTTCATTCATACGCAACCAACACTACAGGCTAACCCGGATCACCATCGTCATCGATTCCATTTCCAATGTTTTCCTCTTTTTTAATGATCCATGATAAATTTTCTAGAAAATCAAGATTTCAATTTATTAATAATTCATTAATTTAATATCATGTCATTAATAATCATAAAAAATTATATAAATATAATTATATATTATGTGAGCGTAATTAATTAATTCATTCATTGATTTAATTTAATTTATTGATAAATTAGTTTAATTTATATGAATTATGCGAATTACACGAATTTTCTAGAAAATTCATACAATTTTTTTTCTAGTCAGTGGATCGCGGGACAAAATACCTTTCGAGTAATTGATTTTCTATTGCGACTGATCTATTATTATTTCATTCACCACGGCCAACTAAATGTTTTTTGATAATTTCGGAATTTTTTTTATTTTGACAATATTTTCGATTTATTACGCGACTGTCGTGTAAGGTTGGGATTGGAATGACAAAAACTGAGCGAATTTTCAGATTTTCCTAGAAAAAACGAAATAGTCGCGACTAATTTCTGAAGATCGATGAAATGGTAAATTTTTCTGATAAAATTGCAAAATATTATCGGACATAATTATTGGGGGCACGTTTCTTTGGATTAATAATCGATGAAAATTTGAAAAGAGAGACTCGTTGGTTGTCAGGCTTATGTGGGCAATTACACTTCCGAATGGGACCTCGTGGGTTCGAGATTCCGCAACGAATTGCCACTTTCGCCCTGGGATGCAATGAGATACGGCTGGGAATCTTGCGAAGCTTTGCTGCGGGACGAAACTTCGGTTTCTGGAATAAAGAGACCGTATGGTAACCCAAGAGCTAGCTGGGACGTTGTGGTTCTCGATGGTGCTTATCCTGAATGTCTTCTCGGCATACTTCATGGTGAAAACTTACCCACCATGATGCTCAACACCGTGAGTACTAATATTTACTCCTTCGCCGATTTTTTTTATCATTTTTCCATATTTTTGGCGAATTTTTCGACCCCGATCAAAATCGCTCGAGGCTCACATGATTCTGCATCAAAAAACGAAAAGAATGAGCCCAAGCTGAAGTCTTTTCGTTAAATTTTACCGGAGATATGAATTTTTGAAACTTGGGGTCAAAATGACCCCAAAAAAAAAAAGATTATTTTTTTATCAATGTTGGATCCTGGAAAAACTCTTTCGCGATCGCTTGAACTTTTACGGAATATTTTTCACATTTTTTTTATTTTTTATTTTTTAAAAATCAATTTTCAACATTTTTTTTCGGTCTTGCGGAAACGATCGATTTAATTCGAACCGCCCTACGGTATATTTGCACCGATACATTTCTCCGGTTTTCATCAAGGCTAACGAGTCTCAAGTAACTCCGCGGAGCGTGCACAATTTCGGCTTTTCCGATTAGCTTAACTAGTTCACGAGACTTCGCATAGCCATTCGTTAAAGTAAACATGGCAAGATACTCTGAGATCTCAACTGGAGCGAATCCGATGTTTGGAGAAACGTTTGATTATTTAGCAATTTGTAGGGAATCGCATTAACAAAGTCAAACTTGCCAAGAGAATGAAGCTCGTCAGGTTCGCGAAGTGAATAAATGTGAATCCTGAGCTCGCTAGGGTCCCCATAGTCTTTAGAGATGACAAGTACGAGAAAATTTGATGGGGAGCACGAAAAAATGTGCACAAGGCCATAAAAATCGGCGGTTTTTTGGACTCATGGATCTCTGCAATGGCCAGGAATCGAGACTGGCGAGACGCCGGAGCGATTGAGTAAACAAGTTTCGCATTTTTCGATCCCCATAAAATTAAAATGCAAGACAAAATTACTAACTCATGTGCATACCAATTTTATTATGAATGCGTTAAAATTCAGACTCAAAGTAGTATCAGAGTATATATATATATAATTAGGCATCGACAACTCGGCATCAATTACAAGCCTGAGAACGTGTTATTTACCGCACCGGAATTGCGCAACTCGCGTAACTCATCGTCGCATCTCTTTCCCTCTTATTACATTTATTATCCCCCTCCGCACTCAATGGGGAAAGACTTTCCAGACTTGCGTGACATTTTGTAAACATTCTGCAACAAGTTTGTAGAATTATTCAATCACCTTTATATCCTCTTAGAATTATTTTCTAACAATATTTCTCATATTCCTAAACGTGATTATAAAAACAATGAAAATATGAAAAAATTTCATGAAATTCTTCAAGTTGACGTATCGGATTTTATAGATAAATTATTAATTATTTCAATTAATTATTATTTATTATTATGTTATATTATGATGATTAATGATAATATTACATTTAATATTATATATGATATATATTATTATAATTCATATTATATTAATTATTATATTATTAATATATTATTCATTATTTTATTTGGACAAATTATTAAAAATATTTGAAATTTATTTTTCCGAAAAGTGGTGGATTCGTTTTCGAGGATCAGGGGAATTATTCGATTAGACTTATCGTGTGTGTATTTATAGGGGAATCCTCGAAAATACAGCGGCGTAAATGCTCAAGACAATTTACACTGCGAAGATGAAATAAAAAATTGGCACCTTTTGATTTTGTGAAAGGTGTCAATTTTTCGAGCAAAACGTCGGAAGATTTTGGTACAGAGTGTTTGCAAAATCTTGAATCAATATGGAAACTTTGGTTTTGCAATAGTTACTCTCCGGCGAATGAAAAGATCGTTGTGACCAAATTTCCTCAAAGTCGGTCCTTTGTTCTGCATTCTTGATGAATGTCGATTGTGCATTTTTTTTCTTACGAAGCTCATGAAGCCGGCGAGCTTGGAATAGGACAATTTGAACGCATCAATGCTCCGGAACGAGGCACGTCGTTTTTCTTTTTCAACCATAACAATTATTCGCTTTTCACATGAAAACAGGTCGCCCTGTACAGCGGCTCTATAGCACGACAAGGAAATCCAGGGCTTTGGTCCATCAACCCTTATTTCGGTAAAGGTTTGACCCAAGACATGAGCTTCCCCCTAAGGATACTCAACGTGGCGTGCCTGGCGACACTCGAGGTCATGCACTGGGTAATGACCACCGGTTACATTCAGCCAACGCTGAGAAAGTACCTGGGTAAAATTTAATTATTCATCAGACACGAATGAATATTAAAATCCAATAGAAGTTTAAAATTTGTTTGATTTCATTTGGATTTTTTTTTCAATTAATTCATTTGAGGAAAGCAGAAGCTTGTGTTTTATTTTTACTTTGTTTTGCGACCGCCATTAAGCTCTGAAACTTTTATTTAACTTGATTCATAATTTATGAATAAATTATAAATTAATGAAAATAAACTATCAATAAAAATAAATTAAGTTCTACAATTGAAAATAAAAATATGAAATAAAAATATTTTAAAAAAATAATAATAATCATAAATTAATTAATTATAAATTAATTAAAATTAACTTTCATTTTAATTAATCCATATAAAATGGATTGCAATTGTTTCGGATCAGTGCGTAGACACGGATCGTGTATTTTTGAAGGAAAATTAAATTTTCGTTGACAGGCGATGACGTTCCCGATGTGAGAGACTTGGTTTCGGAAGTGCCTTTGACGTTACAAAACAGTCACTACGCTGTTGCCGATTCTGTGCCTTATCTCGCGAACGTCGTGAACGTCGCGTGTCTCCACTGTCGACAAGCCATGCAACTCAGTCCTGACTTGGAGTCGTTTCTACGTCGAGGTAAATATACGTATATGAATATCTCATTCGTTAGTTCACACGATTTGCCAAAAATTCGGTGGCCAAACTATTTTTTCGGGTTCGAGGCGACCGAAGAATCTTGCTCCGGAATGGCAAAATAAACGATTCTTATTTTTATAAGAAATTCTATTTCCATTTTCTTTTTTTATTGATTGATTAAAAAAAATAATTATATATTTATTTATTCATTTATTTATTTATTTATTCATTTATATTTATTATTAATTATTTAACGTCCTTGTTCCCTCAATGGAAGATGGTCAGTGAGTTATTTTACAGCACCATAGCGATAAAGCTTTTCGTGGTCTCTTTGGCCTGGACGAACTGAGTTTATTCTTACAGCCCAATTTTCCGTATCATTGACCATTACTCTCGGAACGTTCGATTCTATTTTCCGCGTAACAAAATCTTGGAAAGTTTTTCTTCTCATCCTGCCAGAACGTCGAGGAATCATAACGATTTTCCTCTCACTATGTTTTACGATAATAATTCAACGTTTGACGTTCGAAATACTTTGGTGAAATTGTTTTATGAGAATGCGGGGAATAAGTATTTTCTATACCGCAAAAACCGACCCGACGGGGCAACAGAAAAACTTTTAACACTCAGCGTTACGTCATCACAATGCAAAATCGATCGTACGATCAGGAAAAACCATGAAAACATTTTGTGCAATTTTCAATCGCTTCCTCGGAACGAAATATCTTCTTGGTACTCCTTAGCATCAAAATGTAAACATCGATGATCGATACGTTCGTGTGTACATGAATTAATATTGACGACGGAAATAAATTTTTTTGTAACAATTTTGTGAAGAATAAAAGTTCGGAGGGATTTGATGAGTAAAGATAAAAAAGTGGAAACGTCAAAATCCGGAAATAATTAGACGGTATATTCTCAATTCGTAAAAAAGCATTTTCACTCTTAAGTGGCCTGCAGTGAAAAAGACTCAACTCTTTAGGTTCTCCAGTCGTCGCGGCATTCTCATTCATACGCAGAGTTACATAATTTAATTAGGCCGAAAGGTAAGTCGTGCCCCAGCACTTCAGGAGCCATAAAACGCCTCGTGGGGCGTGAAATCTTTATGGAGACGGGTTCATAAATACATACGTTAGTGTATTGGTGTAAAGGACGTGGAGAGGAGTGTATAAAAGGATCCAGATGGCTTTGAGGTTATTGGGACTTTAAGAACGTTGTATACTAAATCTTGGATCGATAAAATTCCTTTAAATTTGAAGCACATAAAGAAAACAGTGATGTCCAATGACTCGGGCAATTTTAAGAGCTTTCACCATGTAGAAGACGAGATATTTATTAATAAAAATCAAAAATTTCAATAATTTCATGACTTTGAAGTTAGCAACGTGAAAATTCAACGAAAAATATTTTTATTATAAATTATTTATTAAGAAATTTATAAAACCAAATTATTTCTTGCAGTCAATTAATTGATTTTTGTTTCATTCAATTTTCTCGTGTCAGAGTTTGTTTACGTCTCGATGGGTTCGTCGGTACGGGCCTCAGGAATGCCTGACGCCCTCAGAGAAATGTTTGTCGCAGCTTTTTCAACTTTGCCATACAACGTCGTGTGGAAATGGGAGGGTGGAAAAATCGAGGGTTTACCTGGAAACGTCAGGATAGCTGCGTGGTGGCCTCAACAAGAATTACTCGGACATCCAAAGATTCGAGCTTTTGTCTCGCATGGGGGCTTACTCTCGTTGCACGAAGCTGCGTATCACGGAACACCTACTCTGGTACTTCCTGTTTTTTGTGATCACGACGGAAACGCTGCCCAAGCAGGTAAACAACGAATTTGCTCTTTCTATTTTTTACTCATCCATTAACTTAATTTTTTATCATCATTTATTTTTTTAAATCATTTGAATTATAATATTTATTATTCAATCATATAATTAGATGATTCTATAATAAAATGAGAATGGGTCAATTAAATAAAATTATTATTATAAATCATTATAATTTCATTTGATTTTATAAATAATTATAATTTTATTCAATTAAGTAATTATTTTTAATAGAAATGATAATGATATATCGACATGATTTTTTTTAAATATTAAGTTTATATAATTATATAAAATAATGAAAATTGAAAAATAAAAATTATTTATTAAATTTAACTTTAATTTAAATGGCGGAAATATAAAGATTTTCCTAACAAAAACCAATGATTCGTTGTAATCAATGATTCAGTAGCCTTTCTGTTCGGTTCTTTGTACTTTTTTATTTTCTACTATTAATTAATTCAACAGAGAAACTTGGCTATGCTCTCGTAATGGATCTTTCGAGTTTATCGATTAATGGACTTCGCGAGGGGATATTGAAGGTCGCTTCAAGCCGGGAAAATACGTATAGAGATGCAGCGAGACGCCGGAGTAGTTTGCTGAAGGACCAGCCGATGGGTCCAAGGGAATTGGCTGTGTGGTGGGTCGAGCACGTTGCGCAATATCGCGGAGCTGAGCATCTGAAAAATTCAGCGAGGTACCAAATACATTTTTATCAATTTTTAAGGTTGAAAAAAAAAAAAAAAAAAAACAGCACGTCGGTTCGAATTTGCTCGAAAATATCAAATTCACTCTCTACTCTCTTTTCTTCTCGTGAGACGATATTGGCATAAGAAAATCAACTAAAAATCGACTCTCTAATGCGACGGATTCATGCTCGACTGAGAAAAAATTGATGAACCGATAAATCAAACGGAGATTTAATGCACGCTCCACTAAGAGAAGAATACCTCTTACTCGTTACAGCTCGAAATCTAAATAGAATCTATACGCTTCAGCTGGTCCTGGGGAAATTTCTAACGGTGTACAAATTACGAATCTTCCAGATTTTTTCATCCAGGAGCTCGTAACCATATTTTAAACGTCTGACCTCAATTTTTCCCCGATCTTCGTTAATAATTTTATCAAAATAAATAAAACATAAAATAATAAATAAATATAAATAAAATAATTATTAAATAAAATGATAAATGGATAAAATAATAAATGAAAAAATTAATAAATGCAATAATGAATAAATAAATAAATAAACAAAATCATGAATAAATAAAATAAAAAATAAAGAAAATAATCAATGAATTTTTCAATTTTTAATTTTGGAAATCAAACTATTGTCATTGCGATTATTTCGAACAATAGAAAATTGAGTTGTTTAATTTTTTTTTTAAGCTCACCATTTTTTCTCGAATGAAAAGTGATTGAAGCAAAAATTGGTTGAATTTTTTTTCCAACAGGCACATGGGCGTTCTTCGTTACTATTCAATAGACGTAGCGGCTTTCTACGTTTTCGTAATAACGGGGCTTCTCTTTTTATTCGGCAAGCGACCAATGCGATTCACAATGACGAGGTGCATTATGGAAAAGAAAAAAAAGTTTGACTGACAACACAGTCTGACTGCTTGCCTGTTCGGCCTCCTGGATCATCGGCAAGTTAGAAAGAAAGTGTGACCTGAACGCCTCACCGTGTTCACCAAATTTCAATGGGTTTCTATTTATTATCATGTCTAGCAATTAACTACACTTTTTCGTTGTAACTAATCTCAAGCAGAGAGCGGCACGTGTACGATAACTTAATGTGTGATGTAAAATATTTTGTTAATAAATGAATTATTATATATTTCGATATTTGATCAAAACCCTCGACAGGCCTATGACGTCATTGGAGCCCTCTGTGCTGTCCAAGGGTCAAAATGACCCCGAGAGTATTTTTTTTAAATTTATTTATTTTTTTTTACACATTTTTCCTTTGTTGATTTTTTCTCGCCATTTTAAAAATTTGATAAAATTTTTTTCCCTCGATATTCTTGTTCGGAAAGCTTCAAACCAACATCCTGAATTTTTATGAGTCGTTCGGAACGATACTGCCAACGCGGCAAGCATTTTAACATGCCACTGGGGTTAGTTGTCGAACGTGTGTCCACGGAAAGATAAAATAAACGATTTTTTTATCATCAGAATGTTAAATCCTCGTCGCATACGTTTCCCCAAAAAATTGCCCTCCAAAACAAAAATCCTATTACCTTGGCCCTGGCCTGAAAAAAAATTACACTCCATGTGAAAATTTCAAATCATCGCTCGATCCCAACGACAATTGCTTTCCTCAATTTAATTGAACAAATTCCTTGGATGCATTGATAAGCTCCTGGTCTGTTGGAATTCATTTCAAACCCGTGAAAACTTAATTTTTTCCGAAATAATTATTCATAAATAATTTATATATTATTATATATTTATTATATAATAATAATTTATATATACAATTGAATAATAATTTATAAATATTATGAAATAATAACAATCTCGAATTCGATCGATTTAATTGCAAATATGTAAAAATGGCAAACGATGTTGTTGAACGAAATTGTTCGATGGTATCGCGGAGATTTAAGTGAGTAGCTCAATAATTGAATTTCCCAACTTTGGCGAATATATTTCAACGCACATTTTACAAGATCCAAGGATTTTCTGTACATCGGGGATTTGAGCGGTTTTGCGTTAGAGGGGAGAAATCTTTTATTGCCTGAGCTCTTTCGATCTCAGTATCTCGGGCGAGAGGACTCTCGACACACACAGATTGTCGCCCCAAATTGGATCAGTGTTGGAGCGGAGCATGGGCCACTCGCGATTGGCCCGCATGACGTTGACATCATACCATAGTCATCGGAATGGTCCACATACGGGGCGTTCATATTCGTAAGTACAAACGTGTCCGAGGGCATGACTATATGTAAAGGAAGTCGATGGCCCACATTCGAAACTTGTTTTTTCCTCTCTTCTCAACGACCAGTTTCCCTCGTGATCATTGCAAATTCCCTGGTCGATTTATTAGTCACACGTAAACATGCACTGCTGTATAAGCGCGCATGTAATTTTTTCCTTTTTTTTTTTTTCCTTTACATAAAAATACAAAGGTGGTACAAAACGAGAATGAAAGTGGAACGAGAATATTTCAGAGAACACTTGCGCAGCGTTATGCAGAAAATTCAATAAGCTCGCTTAATTAAAAATTGCTAAATAATATACAAGCTAATTTTCATGTCGCGATGAGCTCGTGCGTTTCATAATTCACACTCTATTGGCATTTATTGTGCCAATTAAAGTGAACAAATAACCCTTTGAAATGCTTTTGCATGAAAATCCTACGCATACAATATTTTTTACATAAAGAACTCTGGGAGAAGGAAAATATTTCGCAGGATTAATGAAAAGTTGGCTCGTCGCGATCCATTCGTCGGGTTTGTGCCGTCGAATTAGCTTTTTGTCCAGGAAATCGAACTGCAGGGGAAGATAATTATTCCCACAAGATTGATCGACTCGCAAGCTCACATAGTTCGAGTTTTTTTTTTTTTAGATTCCAACTTGCCTGTAGATGCATAGAGAGCGCATAACATCTGCATTTGTATGCTCGAAATACAGCTGTCATGGTAACGTGCACGAGTAATTCATAAAATACGTTTCAAAGTGCATCAAGTGACCAATGTTAATTTAATTTTTCGCGATGATGAGCGAACGTATTGCGCGCATGGCTGACTCCTGTCGGATCAATTAAGGAACACACTGGAAATATTGCGCCCTACGAATTCGGACGATTGCCCACTTGAGCCATAGCGACGATCGTATCCGATGGAAAAGAAAACAAAAAAATAATAATTCGTCTCTCGAGGGCACGAATTCATATTTACGGAAATAAAACGATTTGGGAAGATTTGGAATTTATTATTATGGTTTCTAATAGATTTACGCGGTTAACTACGCGATCATTCGTCCTTTGTCATTGCTAACCAAACATTCGTGTGGCTAATGTTTGTGATGTGTTTGATGTGTCGTCTAGCTTGCTCGTTGTTTACATTCGATGTTTGTAGACAGCGCGGCATTGTGGACGCAGAGATGCAGCTCCGTGGCTTTTGCTCAACTGAGTCAAAGTTCGGATGCTCTTGCGAATTCCGTTTTCTTCACAATGCGATGCATAACGCAGATTTGCAGCAACGCGAAACGGTTTTGTCTTCTTGACAAGCCCAAACGAAGCCACGTACACTGCTTCGAACCGCGAAGAAGAATCACGTGATTGTTGTGAGTCAAAAAAGCAACTCAACTTTTTGCATTTTTTATCATCAAAGACATTACTACAATTTTTATGTTGTATTATCGAAATTATTTGTAACTTATTTTTTGGTCTCAATTCGCGTTTGACGTTATAAAAATCTTTCAAAAACTTTATTTTCAAACAGCTTGTGCATACAGAGTGGTCGAACTTTCAATCGTTTACGTTCGCTATTTCTTGATAACCTGAAATAAGTTCGTTTCGATTTCGATTCCGGGGATCAACGGTAAAAATAAATTTTAAAGACAGCGTCGATTTCTGTGAAGATTATATTTTCTTATGCTCCTTTTTCGTTTTCCAAAGTCAGGAAGATCGATTTTTGAAAAATACAAATAATTGCAAAGCAAGTGTACGCGTCTGTGACCGTCCTGACCTCTAATCGAGTTTTCTGCAACTTTCGGCGAGTCGATTTCCGGCGAGCGGTAAAAAAAATTCCTGTAGGTAACGATTCCCTCTGATGGTAAAAAAAATTCCAACGGTGCGGTAGCGAGTGATTCTGTTTCGGAATGTTGCGTCATCGCATCGTTGTACGCACTGCGTTTTGAATCGTAGAAAGAAAATGTTAAACGGGGCAGGGAAGGGGGGGGGGGGGGTTTTCAAAAGCGTTGTTCATCGTAAACGATTCATGCTCAAGAATCCGACACACAATGAATGCGAGAAATCGTATAAAAGCAATGACAAAATGTGTGATAAAACGAAAAAAAATGTTACGCGTATGTCGGAAAAGTCCGAGATACTAAACCCCGACGCTCATGTTGCGAGTATGCGCGAGGTATGCAGTCCGGGGAGTCTGGCGGTGTAAAAACTCCTAATCCTAATGAGAAAGCAGTAAAACCGCTTACATCAGAAAAATAAGAAAATCATAGAATTCAGTGGCATTGACCAATCGGCTCGACCCAAGCCAATTACGAAAAAATTCCTAGAATTCCTGAGCATCAGGTTGAGAAATAAAAAGCGTATTGCAGTTATGTTTACAAAGGACGACACGTGCTGCATATTTTCCGAACGCGTGTACTCGTAGTTTTCGGAATATTTTTAAGCTGCGAGGAATCGAGCGATATCTATCGATCAGTTAAGCATCGAAAATGTATGGAATCTTTAAATTCCGTCTCGCCCTCACAACTGCACCGTACAATCAAGATTTTTTGAATTTTTCAAAAAAAAAGGTCTAGAAGAATGCGAAGCCGATATATTCAGAACAGAAGGCTCTCGAAATATTAAACTACAACTTTCGTGACCAACAGGCAATTTATCAGATTTTTTGGGCACGTGTAGCTCAGTCGGTAACAATTGACGGTTATTTCTATTTTTTTAACCTTTTATTTACGACTGCAGCCAAGTTTTAGTGGGGCTCGTATGATAATTTCGCCGTTCCTTCTTCGAGCGTACGAAAAAAAAATGATTTCGAAAATGAAAAAATTTTTTGACGCTGCAGAAAAAATGAAGAAAAAAAAGGAACCGCGTGGAAAACATGCAGCGCTATCTTTGAACGCCAGAAGGAAGTAAAGAAGCGATGAAAGTCCGACCGGCTTACGCCACTGTGAGCGCGATAGCGACGCTTTGTAAAGAAAGTGGGGGAGGGGTTTGGAGGGGAGGGAGAGAATAGCGTGAAGAGAGTCAACAGTGAGACTGTAGTGTATGGTAGCGGGCAGTGCCAGCTGACTCGTTCGCCGGGGCGCATTCCGAAAATCGCTCTCTTCTTGCGACCACCGAGTAACGTTTCAAATCGTAGTAGTGAGCGTCCTTTTTCTTTCTCTTATAAAAGCGTTTGTTTCGTTCGTTGGTGTTGGTGCTGTTGCACAGTAGAGATTAGTGGGTTCGCTCGGATGGCAGCTCGAGAAACTCGTCACGTATCTTTCGGAACGGGGTTATTCAGGACGACAGGCTCGTTATCCGGAGCTAATTGGATCTTTGTGACACGGGAACGGTAAGCAGAGTGACGCCGAGAAAGATAATTTAAATAAAACAAGAAAAAATAATTAATAAAACCCGAAAAAAAAGTGTATCCGGCGGTCGTTTTGACCGAGTGTTTGTGATTGGTGTGTGCGATCATCAATACATATATATTGGTATATAAGAAAGTTGAGTGTGTGAGCGTTGTTTCGTCGACCGGATCGTCCCCCTGTATTGGAATAAATTGCGTACCTCAATACCCATAAATACCAAGAATGTTCTTTGTCCGTGTGTGGCTTCTCGATCCGCAAGAAAACGACCGAATTTGGTGAATATTTTCCGAAAACATCGCTGTCGTTCTCAACGTCTATGACATTGTTCCGCGTGTTTTTCGCTTTCATTTCGCGTTTCTTCAAAATACGTTCCGAATTGAGGAACGCGCGAAAGGCCACGTGGGCCGCAGTGTATCTACAAAGTACATACGTGTATGCATGTGGCTGTGTGTGAGTTTGGTACCGAAGGCACGAGATACTCCTCTCCCATGGCCAACGTGTGCTGTTGGTCCGTTTTTATTTTCGCGTGAGAAAGGAAGTTGGTTGGGAATATAGTGATACAGTCGGCGATTTACGGAGAAGACTCTTCCGGTCGCACGAATAACATTGCGGCGTGTAAGAACGAAAGGAAGGGGGGGGGGGGGAGAAAGCGAGAATAATGGAGACAGAGGACAGAACGAATCGGGATGAGTAAAGGAGGCCGAGTCGGCTGTGCACCGAGCGAAATGGGGTTAGAAAAAAAAAACAGACGTCCAAAAAAAAAACGTGAAAAATTTTGAAGCTGCAAAAATGTGTTTGAATGGCGGGAAATGGTCGTAACGTTAAAATATAAATAAGTCAGAGAGGGTGATGAATCAAAGAGGAAAAAAACACGAGAGGGTGAGCGCGAAGGAAAAATAATAAAAAGAGGCTCGCTCGAGAGAGCAGCGCCCACCAACCAACGCGCTCGGTCACCCTAAATACGTGACCTACACAAACTCACGCCAATCCATGCGTCCACACACACACACACACACACGCGTTGTATAAATATGAAGATAAAAAGAATGGAAAAAGGTCGGAAAGAACGAAGTAGAAGAATAAGAGAGCGGAAAGTTGTTGCACGCGCGCCCGCGCACTAAACAAAATCGCACATGAGGGCTAACCTTCGTCAGTTTACAAACAAAACATGAATATGGTGCACATCAGGCTCAACCAATGTCCACATATTTCTGTTATCACTGCACACCTCCATTCCTTTTTTCCTTCACCGAACTCAGCAAACGCAAGAAAAAAAAAAATTTTATTACAAATTTTTTTTTTTTTCACTCGAAGTTTTCGACGTGATATTTTCGAAGGGGTCAACACTTGAAAAGTTAACGTGGAAGCTCCGAGCACGCGAAGGGTTATTCGAAAACTTCGTACCGTCGTAAAAGATCGAAGAAGGGCGGCGAGAGGGGGGGGGGGGGAGAAGGTTAAATAGAAAGAAAATGGCAACCACCTACGAGTCTGACGGGGCATTCGGAATATGCCGGGTGTCGATCGATCGCGGCGCGTCCCAGTGCATTCGCGTATGCGTGTGGATGGCTATACGCGTTTTGAGACGAAACGAAGAGCGAAAAGATGTATGAGAGTTGAGTTATCTCGACAGCGCCGTATGGCGCGAGTGCGTTTTAGGCGACGAGCAAGAAAGACGCGCGCGCGCCCTTCTCGCTCCTTGTTTTCGTTCCTCTTGCTTACGCAGCTTGTTTTTCTTTTTCTCTCTTTCTCGCTAGAACGCCCCGATCGAGCGTCCGCGCAGAGCGCGTGGTTCGTGTCTTTCGCGGAATATATATATATTTATATCGTCCGGTATGACATACTACGCCGAGGAAACTACGACGAAAACAGTATCGTGCGGAATTTCCTCGAGATCACACACACGCCAAGAACCAGAAAAGAATCGTTTCATTTTTTTTTTTTTTTTAACTTTTATCTCACTCGAGATTGACGTTTTGACGGAGTTGAGTGTACCGAAGATCGAGAAAAAACCAAACGCGATGAATATGACGGATGCAGTTGTGGTACGTGGACCAACGATTTTTTCTCGTGTTAGATATTTGTGTAGCGACCGCCTCTCGGCTTGTGTTTCGCTCCTGTACACACTATTGCGTCAGTCGTCGATGAAACTTGGTTGCGGGCTCTCTCGATCGTTTCGCTTGAAACTCTCCGCACCGCATCATTATACAACATTTCCGTGAGTTGGACAGCTGCGCTCACGATGCTCTAGAAACCAAGATTTCTTTTTTTTACGTGACGAATGGCTTTTCGAAGAGACGGATCTTTGCCTCGGATTCCGGTGGATAAACCGTCGACTCTGGGGGGGAAAAATCGGTTGACACGATTTTCAACATTTTTACGAGGAAAACGTTTGAATCGTGAGGCGCGTGGGTGTTGCTGGAATATTATCGAGGCCGTGTGTTTTTGCATTTCCTCACGGAACGATATTCAATTTTGGACACACAGAAAACACTTTTATTTTTCCTCATTTGACGTGACGCTCGAAATTCCCGAAAAATTATCGAGGCCGAGAGGGGACGACGAGCGGATGGAAGCCGCGGAGATCGCTGTGCGCGCGACGTTGTAAACAATGCGCGGAGACTGCGCGCGTGGTCGGCGCTCGCTCCGCCCCTCCCTCTCGCGCCCTCCCGGCTCGTTCCTCCGCGTCAACGCTCTCCCCCCGCGCATGCGCGCCGTCTCGCGGCTCCGCTTCGTAACAGCCAGCCCAGAGAGACTCGACTACGCTCCCGCGAGAAAGACCAGTCGTGAGTCGACGCACACCCGCTACTCGCGTGACGTAATCCATTCAAGCGCATATACTATGTATGTACTACGCAATACGCGCCAAACATAAAACGTTTCTAACCTTTTTTCCTCTCTCTTTCCTTCTCTCGTGTATGCAAACAATTGCCTCGTACCTTCCGGAGATAATGGCCGGGTTTTCGACTTTGATCGCGTCCGTAGCGACACGAAAGACCGAGCGACAGAAAGAGACCGAACCAGAGACGGAAAATTCTTTATTTCAGGCCGCGAGGTTAAACTCCTCACGGAGCATCGCACCGAACTTCTCCTCGCCAACTCATATCGTTCACCAATCAATTACGTCCGAGAGATACATATATATTTCGATGTTTTGACATCTACGCTCTCGCTGTTCCCAATTGACGCGTTTCCCCCGATAAATCATAATGAACAACTATTATTCTTAGTGTTGTCGTATCGTGACGTGAGTTTTCGATTTTCATTAAATCTCAAGAAAAACTCATGGTGGCATCGAATTTCACGACTCCGAAGTTTGCAACTTTGAAATTCAATGAAAAAATCCCTTTTCCAATAATTATTTATTGCATTTTGAAAATCATGCCCTTTTTTTTGTGTCTGTTTAGTTTTTTGGTCGCGAGTGTGTTCGATCAGGGTTTTTTTTTCGGTCCTCCATTTTTCTGAAAGAATTTTTGTTTTTCCGTCGACTCTTCTCGACGCTGTTCATTTTTGAGGGTACACGTGATGAGAGAGAGAGAGAGAGAGAGGAGGACCGTTTAGCTTTCCCTTTTCTCGAAATATCAAGTTTTCATCAAATGGTCAGCTTTCTCCATTCTCAGAAATATGACAGTTTTGAGTAGGAAAAAAATTCCGAACCATCCGAAGGAATTCCGTGAAGAATGAGGTGGCGAGGCTCGGAGAGGACAGCATGTAGAAATATTTGTAGAAATATTTGTATTATATTGTAGAAAATATATACATGTATACGTTAATGTTAATATATTATAAATATTAATAAAATATTAAATATTCAAAAGAAAAATAAATATTTTAAAAAATATTAAATATTAGAATTTAAAAAATATTGAATATTAAAATATAAAAATATTAAATATTGAAATACCAAATATTAAAATATCGAATATTAAGTATTAAAATATTAAATATTAAAATAGTTTAAATAAATATAATGATATATAAATATTAATAAACTAAATAAATATTTTCAGATATTTATTCAAATATATCAAGATTTATAAATATTGAAAAGTATTTATTTAAATATATTAATATTTATAAATATTTTTGAATATATCAATATTAAAAAATGTCGATTCAATAATATATATTTATTTATTTATGGAATTCTTTAAATAAATATAGACCATCTTGACGGAGTTAAATCAAAGAGGCTCAGGGCTACGACGTAAATGTTCGGTTTGACGACTTTTTGCTCCCAAGCATCTGACATAAACACGTACGAACAAGAATTTCGAGCCAACAACGTGGCTGGGGCTTTCTCTCTCTCTCTTCCTCTCTCTTTCTTTTCCTCGGCGTTGCGGAACGCAACGCACTTTACTGGCACAAACACGTAGGAAAGAGGCTTTGAATTTCTCTCGTGGGGTGCAAACACCGTCTGCTGCACGCACGCTTTTTCCCACCCCAGAAGACGAGCGTCAGCCAATCACAAGAGTGTTTACTGTGTCGGCTTGGCTCACGTGTGTCCATGCGCTCCCGCGATCTCTCCTCAGTGAGCGTAGTCTCTTGTGCGAGCGCCTTTATTACTCTCCTCTGTGGCAATTTGCTCAACTACGCTTCTGTTGCTCTCTCACACTCGCGCGCACGATATTAGTACCACCGGTCGCCGTAACGCAATGCGCCACGCCAATGCACTCCCCCCCTCTTCCCACCGATACTCACCGGCTGCCGGTCGCAGTCTCTCTCTCTCTCTCTCTCTCTTTACCGGACGTTAATCGGCCGGGGATACCGGCGCGTCAGTCTAAAGATGCAGCGCAACACTTTTCCGCAGAGAACTCAACAAAATAACAAATTTATGTGTCACTACAGTTTATATTTTCAACAAAGATCCTACTTCAGCCTCCGAAAAGCTTCTGGACCGAAAAATAATGGATGAAGTTAAGAAAATAAATAGGGAGAGGGCTCATGTGGATTGTCCTCAAAGATCCAAAAAACCATGGACCGATCTTGGATTCCCAATCGTCACGTGTGTTATTCGATCAAAATGAAAAAATGTTCGTTCTTAATGATGGAAACTTTTATTTGGTTCGTTACGTTTTGATGGTCACAAGTTTCCCAGGAAATTTTCAAGGGAGTCAGCGAGAATTCGATCTGCCATGAATCTTGGGGGGTCGCTGAATCGATGACGATTCGAAATTCTAAACTCGTTCGCGTCCGCCCGTACTAATTTCGCTTTTTAGTCCCCGCAGTAAATTAACTCCATACTTGAAAAAAAATCACGATTTTTTTTTGTTTTGAGTTCTGCTCTTTTGCCTCGTCGCTTTGTCCCCAGTCGTATCGTTTTCTCTGTTCCTTCCCAACATATACTACGAAATATATAATGGCCTCGGTGCCTTCCACACTAACAGAACGAAATAAATAACTTTGCATTTTTTCTCTCTTCTTCTTGGGCTCGCTACGTACGATGCATCTACGAAACCTTCTCAAAGTGCTTGCATACAAACTCGATGTCCATGACAAGTTGAGAACTCATCGCGTAACTCTCCACGACGAATAAGTGCGCGCACTGAGCACAGCCACTAATTCAAACGTTTTTAGCTCTTCGTGCTTTTCTCTCCACTCTGCAACACAATCAAATCTCGTCACGTCGAAAAATCGAACCTTAAATGTTCCATCTTCATTTTATCGCTATTTTATTACCCAAACATTATCATTTTTTCAGATTAAATGCGATTTTACAAAAATAAATGAAAATACAACACAAAAATTAAAAAAAATAATAAAAAAAACAATTAAATTAAAGAAGAAAAAATTAAATTAATTTAAAAATAAAATTGAAAAAAAAAACACAAAAATAAAATAAAATAAAATACAACAAAAAGGAGCAACTCATGACTCTACGGAATACGAAAAAAAAATCGTGTGGACATTTCTTCATGAATTTTCTGCGAAAAAGTGGACTGGAAAAATTTCAATTTTCAAAATTTCAACACGTTCAGAAACGCGTATCGGAGCGAAAAAAAAATCGTTAAAAATATATTTGAGAAATCATACTCAAGATCGATATATTCTCTCTGGAACGCCGTTTGCGGAATTTGTTTATCTATTTTTTTGACGGAGCAATCCCATTTTTAGTGCGGCACGACATTTCGGTGTTTTTATACTTTGTGTTGGGAGTGTACGTCTACGGATAGTAGCGACAGAAATAATGGGTGCATTATCGCATCGTGTAGGAAGGAGCCGTCGGATTTATTGTTTCTGACATGAACGTATCTGAACTTGTGATGCACGTATCTCAAGTATTTACATTTATATATGCACGTATAGGACTAAACACAATGTCTCGCCGTAGGCCCATAAAATAGAAAGATTTTCAAGTATCGAGTGTTCGAATAGTACGACGTTGATGTTGGCATCGGTGAAAAGCAGGCAAAAACTCATGATTTTTTAAAGCACCGCGTTTTTTTAGCCTTTCAAAAACCATATTAAAAAAAAAAAATTAGAAAAAGTGCTTTAATTATGAAAATAATAAAATCGTTAGAAAATCGTTGTATTGATAAAATTGCCGAGTGTTTTATTGTACAGACCAAATATTGCAAAATAATAACGAGCTCTGCTCAAGAAAAAACAGAATTCCGTAGCATTCCAACGATCCAAAAATCAACACCATTTTATTCTCATCAAATATCAGAAAATTCAACCCAAAGATAGCGCTGCCGGAAACATCACGGCTGTTTCTCACGAGCCTGCCAAATACGTTGATCCTGTGAGTGTCCGCTTTTACCGGAAATTGAAATTTCGGCGTTATTTCGAGCTCGATCTACCGCATGAAGTTTCAATTCGCTACACTATCGAGCATGTCTAATGTACAGTGTTCTAGTTTTTTCTTCTTTTTTTGTTTAACTTGAATTAACTTTTTTTTAATAAAAAAAAATTATTTTTTTTTTTTTTTTAATTATCTCACTCGAATGCGTGAGTAGCAGAACCTTAATTGAGGACCTTGCCTCGAATCTTCAATCTTCCAACGCAGAGACTCGATATTGGTAGAAATTGTAAATCAGGCCCACAAAGTGTTCGTCTCGCTTGAGAAAAAAAAATCAAGTGTAAAAGTTCAATTAGTCGCAAAGCTTTGGCACGGAATGCCCTGAATATCCGGTATTAGTCACATGATCGTTTTTCTACGCTTTTTGTGACTATGTTTATTTTCTATTCGTTCTCGTAGCTCTTCGGCTTGAGCTATATTCTCTATGATCTCTTATCGAGGCGCGTGTGTGTGTGTGCGCGCTTCGAGCATTGCTCCGCTGTCATTCTCTTCCGTACGCTTCATCACTCTTCACTTCTTCTCTCCTCTCCACAGCTCTCTCTCTCTCTCTCTCTACGCTACTCTTCGCCGCACTCACTCCCGTCCTCGGAAATATCTCGGGCATCCGCTCCCGGTCCAACCGGACCACTCGTTAGTCCAAAATAATCCGAATTCCAAGCTCCGGGAACGAGAAAGCTAACGACCGCCAACAACCTGTGTGATTCCTGCATATATACACTATATTTATAGTTATGCCACCATCTCACGGTTGGAACTCGATCGGAGTTAAAAGTCAAGGCCCAGGATGCCGGACCCACTTATTTAATGAATAATTGATAATTAATAATAAATGTGTAAATAGAAAATATGTAATATTGCATTGATAAATATTTTTCACACGAAATCACATAATTTCTTAAATAAATAAATAAATATTGCATTGTTACATTTTTTCCCAAGAAAGAACATAATTTCGTAAATAAATAAATAAATAAATAAATATTGCATTGATACATTTTTTTTTACAAGAAATCTCTTAATTCTGTTTTTATTTTTCGTCGTTTTTTTGTCGCCCACTTGTGGCTATTAGTCACTCGCAAAGGAGCTCATAATTTTCACTTGAGATGATTCTGAAGTTTGCATCGTCGCGATACAGCGAAAAATATTTTTTAAATTAATTATTTTAATAATTAAGGCACTTTTTCCAATTTTGGAGGAGAGTAGCCAGTTTTATTGAGAAATTGAATGACGAAGATTCTTCGTCACGTTAGAAAACCGAAAAAAAAAGTCTAGATCGGCAGAAACAAGTTTTCACGTCGTTGCCTCTGGTCGAGTGTATTATTTCGATGCAGCAATTCGTAACGGCGCATTCATCATAAAATGGCCTTCGCCGATCAAACGGTATTCAGGTCCCTCCGCGCTCTAAGAAAAAATAACTTCTAGCCATATGAAGGCTCCCGTCGAAGGAGCTTCATTGTCCATTATTATTCAAAGAGGAAAACGTTCGGTAATGAAACTTTCAAGGCTAACAACACGTTAGTTGGTGAGCTCCGTAGCAAGCGGCTGCCCGAACCCGCCAACAAATTCCAATTCACTTCCTTCTACACGAGCATACGCTATTCCTACAGTAGCACGTCGATTTTTCCAGATTTCTACTTTTTTGAAATAAAAATAAAATAAAATATGAAAAAAAGCCCCTACGTAGGAAAATTTTGCCGAGCAGACGTTAAAAAAGAAGCAGGTGAAGGGGGAAGTAGTTCGCCTGTCGAATCGCAGTCCCCCCATCCCTCTCCTTGGCCCTAAGTGTAGAGGGAGCCACGTAACTTGAACACAAATGAGTGGGAAGCACCTCGAGCTCCCGAAGATGTCTGTCAACCGGAAATATCCCGCAAGAATTAAATATTTAAAAATAGAACGATCCACTCTCGACAGCCAAAAACTAAATCGACACGAAAAATTATCTCATAATTATTATTAATGAATAAATTAACGATAATAAAATTAATAATCGAATTTATTAATAATAAAATAATCAAGTTATTATTTTTATTAAAATAATAAAATTATTTCATAATTTCCAAAATTCAATAAATAATTAATGGGAAAAGAATTTTTCGTTGAATCTCAACGTTGCAAACTTCGAGTCATAGATTTGCCTGCCGAAAAATAACGGAACATTTTTTGGTCGATAAAAATTGAAAAAATATCGTTTTTTATAAAAAAAATTATCCGCTAGTGTACGTTCTAGGAATGATCGTGTTTATAAGTATTGAGTACAGGACGGAGCAGCGTAAAGAATAGTTGAAGAGCGAGAAAGATTGTTGCGTTGGTGCGCGTTAAATAGACGATTTTATCGTTTCTGTGGCGTAAGTTATTGAAGCGGAGAATAAACATATTGTACGATTGATATATCTGTCGTATGTGCACACGGTTATCGTATTCGACATCCTGTTTCGTATAGCGAACTCGTGAAAAATACCCGTCGTGTGTAAGATACGAGGGAGCTTCGCTTTCGTATTTGTTAAATCAGTTTATATATGTGGATGGGGAAGAAAAACGATTGACGTATTAGAGTCGCCTCGTTCCACGGTTAGCGTACTACGAGCATAAGAGAGGGGGCACCGCAGCCATTCAGAGAATTCTTTGCTTCGGCCTGGAGGTGATGGCCATTGAGAATCCACCAAGAAGAACCCAGTCTCGCCGTACGATGGCGTTGTCGTTTTCGCTACTCGTCCCCATGTCGTCGATCCCACTTACGAATAATCGTGCAGGAGCTTCTTTCATTTTTTTCCACTCACTCCGAACGATTACGTGCACGTTTTCCTGTTGCACATTTCCGCTGAGATCCTCGTTCGAAAAGTACGAGGAGATCGACCACGCAAGCCTCAGTAACGTTCAAAAATATTTTCCCCTCATTTATTAATTTTTTAACCGTGAAGTTTATTTTTAAAAAACGATTCAATTTTTTTTCTTCTATTTTCCAAATTTTTTTGATATTTTTTGATAATTCAGGCTCAAGGTCATGGCGATAAACAATGAATCTGTCATGTTGACGATAATCGATCATCATTACCTTGAAAATTAATCGTCAGCGAGCAAATGATAAAAGCGAAACCGTTGGTATGTTTGAAGCAAAAAATTCATCGGGTCATTGGGACCCCGTGTGACCAGGAAAAGTTGACGTTGAGGTCAAACGGACTGGTGACAAAGTTTCCAGTCCCTACCCCTTTTTTTCATATCCGAAAATCTAATCCCTCACTCTCGTCATTTTTTTTTACTCTCCATCGTGTCTGGCGCATGAATGATCTTTGAGGAGGAAAAAATAGTTTATGGGGTGTCCATTTTTTTGGTCGATGGGAACCGTGGCTTCCCACAACTCTCGTAAAATGTCACGCTGCGTTCTATCCTCATGAAACGACACTTTTCAAAGTTTGTTTTTTTTTCCGTCTATTCCATCGAGACTCCCTAACGACCCACGAACGTCGAACATTACCATGCTTCAGAGTTTACGTGAGAAATGTATTTTTTTTTCTTTGACATCTTTCAACAACTGCCTAGAACATTCTTCATATTTTAGCGTCACTCTATTCTATTCGCTGCCTCAAACACTGTGGTCTATGATTCTGAAGTCTGCATCTTTGGGGTACAACAAAAAATATATTTTTTATTAATTATTTTTTATAATTGAGACACTTTTTGCATTTTTTTTTGTAGATTTCGAATTTTTTCGAAAAATCAAAAAAAAATTCGAAAATTTAGATTTAGAATTTACCGAACAATTGCCAAAATCTGTCTGGACGTGAATCACCACTTTTTACTAATTTCTTTTTATTTCAATTTATTTTATCGACCCCCCACCACGTGGCAATAGAGCACTGGGTCAAAAAAAACGCCACATCGAGATACCGATTGCATAGAAATTACTCGTTTTCGAGACGCGTCATTCCAACTATTTTTGAGCAATGATTTTTCCTAGAATAAATGATCGAATCGTTTCTAGACTCGTGTCAAGGCGGCGGAGCTCTCGCCCGGAAAACACGTTGTATCGCGGCACACCGATTGCTTAGAAATGACCTGTTTTTCGCGTGCCATTCATGCACGTCGTTCAAACATTTGTCTAAGCAGTGTTTTTTTCTTTGTCTCGAATAAAAAGATCGAAACATCTGGCCACACGTGTCGGAACGTGTGTTTTCGTTATTTTTTTTTTTATTTTCTGCAAAATATTGAACACGTGGATGACCCACTAGGTAATAAGCGATCCAGAGGTCAAAATGACCCCGAGCGTAATTTCAAGCTATAATTACTACAAGTTACTGGGGCTTGAGACGGTTGGCCTCTTTTCCAACAATCCTCTGAGGTGCCCGATTAAAAAAAAAAAAATTTCCACACATTGCTTATTTGCTGATTTTTTTTCGCCATTTTGAAAATTGAAGAAATTTTTTTTCCCTCGATATTCTTGTTCAGGAAGGTTCGAACTAATATCCTGAATTTTTTTGTCTCCTTCGGATCTATACTGGCGACGTGGCAAGCGTTTAAACACGGCTGGGGTCATTCTGACCCCGCCGCACGTATTTCCAATAATATTACTTGTCAAAATATTGAAATAAAATAATAATAATAAGGAAAATGATGATCGCCTCGAATAGCAAAGTTAAGAAAACACTTGGAAATATTGGGAATGACTGAACGTTCCTCTTCCGTCACTCTTCCCATAGCCAGGCACGAACACGAGCAATGGAACCTTTTACCACGAGCATATCGAACTCGCACGTGGCGGTTGGAAAAAATAAGTTGTTTTTCTGAGCTGGTAAAGGCTCCGGGCACTCGGTTCTTAAGATATAAGCGATTCCGACACGTGGCACATTTCTAGAGGAATCCCAATTGACACGTATGTCACAGAAAGGTTAACACTTTAAATTCCTGGTGCACACTCTTCCGGCACTCTATAATCCTTAAAATGTAACTTACGGTTATTCGTTACAATCGTAACTCACCTAAAACTTGGAATATTACTAATTCTATACAACACGTAACATACACATTTATACGAAACCGGTCCACAGTCCAAATATATATTATTTTTATAATGCCAATAAATGAGAATTTCGACGATCGTCTTTTTTCCCAGTAACGAGTGGAGTTTCCTGGGATCGACGTGTTTGCACAACAAGTTAAATTTTTCCTACAAAAAAATTGACTATTTTTTTCGAATCGCCCTAAATATTTGAAAACGACTGGCTGAAGTTTGAATACGAAATACCTACTTAATGGAAGATGGCTTTCTGGTATTACTCCAGAGGTCAAAAGGTCAATATTTCCAAAGATTTTTCTTGCTGCACATTATTTCGATGCCTTAACGATAGAATCTGAAAAAAGAATCGACGTCGAAGTTTGCATCGTTGAAATGCAACGACATTCTATTTTTTCTTGAGGCTCATGATTTTTTCTCAATTTTTTAATACGACATTTTTCGAGAGAAGAAATTTCTCATTTTGTTTTTTAAATTTAACAAACAAATTATGAAAAAAGTATTTCTTTTTTTCGATCTCAACGTTTCCGATTTGTCATTTAAAAAAACCCTCGATCTTTTAGGAGGTTGGCTACATACGGCAATATGATAAGAATTTAATAAAATTTGGTGATAATATTCTTTAGCATCAAATACGATGACACGAATTTTTTTCTATTTTTCGTTCACATGATTGTCGAATTATTTGAGTTCACAATATGCAAGAGATATGTATCTGAATCCTATGCTCATGCATGGAAATTCCAGTGTTCACTAACTCGAAAACTATGCGGAAAAAAAATGTTAAAAAAATTATATATTTATATGTTTGATACTAAAGAGTATGCTCACCAAATTTCATGAAATTCCATTTCATTCGTTAAAAAGTGAAAACATTTGTTTTTCCTATCGTCAACGATGAGGAATAATTTCCCATAGATTAGTAACATTTGGATCTGCTTATTCGATACGTTTCATGTTTTCCTTAACTTCTCAGTTAGAGTGTCTTTTTTCCTCTCTCTCTTTCTCTTTTCTCCTCGCTTCTCTGTCACACAGTCCAATCACCTCTTTCTTGCTTCATTCCTCCTCGAGAATACCAGACAATACCGACACTCATATCCACACAAAAATACGACCTCAGGCCAAATATGTATTCGAAGAATTTTTTACATGCTCAGGCGCCTCCAGGCCGATATTCTCTTCGATCCAATAGCACGTAACGAGCTTCTGCTTGTTTGCTTACAATAGTAATGCTGCTTTATTATTGGACTAGTTTAAATTTAATACGTCGTAACTATCAATTACCAAAATTACCTCTGTCTCGGTTTTCTCCTCAACGTACCGTTTACTCGAACCTGTTAATTCCACTGAACAGTCAGCAAACAGCTCCCCTGTTTCCTGTATTCAATGACATTCTAAGTAATGGCCAACGGTTGACGAACCACGAACTTTATCGGGCTGCAAATTTAAATCTGCATTAAAACGTGAAAATGTTTGCAAATAAAAAACTAAACATGTCCAAAAAATCTTGAGACGATCTAAAAAATAAATAAAAACTGGTGGATCGATAAAATATTTTTCGTTCGACTCCAATGATGCAAACTTCAATATCGTTGGTTCTCAGTCTCAACAGAATTACACAGGTCATTGATTTTATGCAATTGGTTGGAAAATTGCAGATGAGACGGTTCTCTAAGGTTAATGTTTCCTTTGATTATCACACACACACACACACATACACTCTTGACTGGTCCCCTATTTACTGTATTTGCGAACGAATGAGAGTCGGGACTGAATTTACATTCCGACGTTTCGGGTTATAGGGCAAATTACTCCAACCCCTCCATAGTGCAAATTGTATGTAGGAGGGTGAATTTTACGAGCCACAATATAGGATACGCGAAAAAGTCTATCCCCTACTTGCCGCCATGATTGTCACAGTTACAAGTCATAAAACCCGACGATAATGAATCGTCGATCCATTCAGCCAAGCCCATGCAGAATGTGCGTGTTCTTATGGCCAACTAGCCCTTAACACTTGCTCGACACAACCGCTAGAAAATTGAGCCCTTTTCAGGACCTACAACAGAGACCATAATTTCGTAACCTTCTGTAACTTTAGTCAAATCTATGGAACATGAATGAAACTCACATCGTCCCGGGGTCGGTCTAAAAAAATGTTTTGACGGAAAAATAACTTTTTGGAATCGCAGAAAAATAGTTAAAAAAAAAAACTCACTCTCCTGTGGAATTTTCGACAAATATTTCGAAGTTTGGCTCTTCCTAAAAATAATAATGAATTTTTTTTTTTTTTTTCGAAAATTCGAAATACAAAATTTTAAACTCAAAAAATTTCCATATTTTCCAAAATTCAATAAATGACAGACACAGAGGAACAAATGACTCCTCTCGATGTGACATTAAGGATTCACGATTTTATTGACAAGAAAAATACCGCCATTTTCATTGGCCCTCTCAGAGATTTATTGACTGATAAAGTCTGAAGACAAAAATTCCAGATACGAGTTGTATCAGGAGATAAAATCGATCGTGTACGGAATTCTGGTCATCGGGGATTACTTTGTCAGAATTTACGAGCTCCCGAAATAACGCTTACAATCAGCTGATACTATCGCATTGATACCCTGTTACAAAACCCATAAGATCCATGCATGATAAATAGTACATAAGATGTACGCATTCGTACCAGAGACTCTGATCAATCGAATCTCACGCTTGTACATGGTTCTGAAGTTTGCAACGTTGAGTATCAACGAAAAATGCTTTTTTCATTAATTATTTATTGAATTTTCGAAACTATGGCAATTTTTCGTGTCGATTTAGTTTTTAGATCGCAAAAGAGAATCGTTTTATTGTTCAGTGTTTTATTGCTGTTTATTTTTCGCTCTGACGCGAGGAGTCAGTTACAACGATCGATAAAATGAAACGATACTCGCTTAGCATTGTATGTGGAACTGTTTCGAGTGTCATGGGATCTGAGCAAATGATCCAAGAGCCAAATTGCTTATAGAATAAAGTTCCTGCTTGATATTTAGCCGGCCAAAAAAAATGAGAAGATGGAATCAATTGCGATGGTCAGCGAGCACATGTCGTCAGGACAACTGCGCATCAGGCGATGTTCGTGCTTTCGAGAAAAGCTGATGATTCCTTTGGTGCCGCGAGGAAAACACGAGGCGCATGTGAAAAATGTCTGCGCATGAGCGCCGTTTTGTTTTTTTCGTATAACCGTGTGATGCGTCGTCGATGGTGGTGGTAAACACAACACAAACCGCAGCTACGGCGCGCAAACGCCATTAATGTTGCGTGCGTTGTTTACGTTTCGTACGGAGAAAGGAGGGAGCGGCCGATGGTTCGAGCAGCAAAGAGACGAGGGAGGGGGCGATAAGGGGGGAAGGGAAGGAGGAAGATAAAGAGCGAGAGGAAACATTATGTCCTGGAGGGTCGGTGAAAACGAGATGGAGAAAAACGTGCGTAAACACACACGCGCACACACTTACGGTGTCGCAATCCGCGGCGACAAGTTTCTGCGTCATAGAAATCGCGCGCACCCACCGATAGTTTAATACACCCATGAAGTACAGAACAAAACTAATTTCAACGGCGTACGATGGTTCGTGAGCGTTTCTTTTTTTATTTACATTCGCCCTGGAGCTTCATTTATTGATATTTTTGTTGTTATTTCTTTTTCTTGCCTTTATTCCGTTTCAATTCCTTTGTTTTTTTTTCGCTTTCCGCCACTCTCCAGTGTTTACCAACGCAAGGGACCGCGACATTGTGCGCGAGTGTGTTTCTTTTTTTATTTTTTATTTTTTTTTCTCTCGTTTTGTTTCTTTTTTTTCCGGAAGAATTCTCGTTCTTTGACTCTACTCGATGATGTTCGGTTTCGAGGTTAAGACCGGGGGAACCGTAGTGCGTAAAAAGACTCTCGGTTCATTCACCCCCCTCCCCCTTCTCTCTCTTGCTCTCTCGCCCCCTCCACAACACACAATCCACACCAAGCTCTGCTTTTTTCGGTTGTTTTCTTTTTAATTGTTCGTTTTTATTTGAATCGCTTTTTATAGACAGTCGGAGAACGAGATTACATGATAGTCATGATCTTGTAATTTATTATCTCATTATTACACGTAATCTCGAATAGAGTTGTTCTTATCGGAATACATTTATTCCAATTGTCAGTAATGTATGTATGGCTTTATTGGAACGTGTGAAAATCTCGCATATCATGGCTTTTCTTCTAATCGTTGAAACTCCCATTTTTGATTATCATGACGAAGTTTGCAGCGTGCATATGCAACGACATTCTGGTCTTTTCTGGAGCAAAGCTCGTTATTATTTTGCAATATTCGGCCTGGACAATAAAACGATCCTCTCTTGACAACCAAAACCAAATCGACACGAAAAATTTGAATAATTCACAAAATTCAATAAATAATTAATGAAAAAAGCATTTTTCAATTATTCTGGAACGAAAAATGCTTTTTCCATTAATTATTTATTGGATTTTGGAAATTATGATAACTTTTCGAGTCTATGTAGTTTTTGGGTCGCAAGGGAAAATTGTTTTATTGTCCAGACCAAATATTGGGAAATAATGAGTCCTGCTCAAGAAAAAACAGAATTTCGTTGCATTCCAACGTTGCAAACTTCAGAGTTATTGATTATCGATAAAAAAAAACCTCACAACGTTTTTGCATCTTCGTCGAAAAGGTACGCAATGGTGTTGGAAAATTGTGGCCGAAATTTGTTCTTTTTGGCTAAAACGATAATAATATAAAAAACAGTCAAGATTTCTGCATGTGATTTTTATCGGATCTCGACCTGAACAATCAGGTCGAGTCTCATTCCGTGGGTAATTGTCACGGTTCTTCATGTTCTTATCGTCTCGCACACGTGCTCCCATCCAATAAATCAGTTAATTGCCGTATTAACTAGGATTAAATGGAAGAAAAGGATTGCAAGGATTAGTCGAGGATCATGCCATCCGCAAGAATTGTCTAATCGATTAATCTTAAAAACGCCACGACTCCGAAGCTTTGTTGTTTCTTTCAAAACGATGTATTAGTTGCGGGACCAAGAAAAATGAAAGTTTAACGGTTTACGCGATTAAGGTCACATTGGGGTCATTTGGGACCCCACGGTTTACCGGAATCGGTTGAAACAAAAAACAAAGAAAAAAAAAACAAATTTTTCTACCGCGTAATTCCATAAATGATCTATTGATGAAATTTCGTTTTGACCGAAAGCAGCCAATAGGGAATCATTCTGATGGAATGAAAAAAATCCCTGCTTAGTCCAGGCTCTTCCCGTTGCTCGCCATCACCTTGGGGAATGAAAAGAAACAACAAAACACGGCGCGCTCGACTCGAATCGAGCGGCCGCTTCTTCATCGATTTTCCTTTCCGACGTTTCTCATCGTAACATCCAACTAGCTTATGCTTGACCGGCCCGCTTTTTGTGGTTAACCGACTAACTACAAGCTGATTCCCCCAAGCAGACCCCTCATCCCCGATCGAGCCAGTCGTCCAATACAAAAGTCAAAAATCGCTCACCGAATCATTTCATTTCCAGGCTCAGCTTTATTCAATCTCGTTCTCGATCACGAGGAACCACTCCATCTTCCTTGATCTTGATAAACGGAGATTTTACTTTCCCTCGTCAGTTCACCCCCGAAAAAACGACCCCCCCCCGCCCCTTTCCCCTGATTCTTCATCACGATCCAAATTTTAAATCAATTTCCAACTCGAATCAAAAAAATACAACGATTCTGAAGTTTGCAACGTTGAGATGCAACAAAAAATGCATTTTCCATTAATTGTTCATTGAATTTTGGAAATTATGGCCATTTTTCGTGTCGATCCAATTTCGATTGATCTATTCAGAGCTTCGTACTTTTTACAACATTATTCTCTAGCTCGACATCTCTGTCAAGATATTTTTTTCCTCGTGATCGCATTTCTCTGGGGACATGGATTCCCGCTTGATTACGTGTGATAAATGCGATTCCGATATCGCCAAGGGCGCGAGGCCTGACAAATCTATTTATAAATTTATTTATAAATCATGAAGAATAAATATATACGTGATTATTGTGTAGGTATATAAATGTTAATGTGACATATACGTTCACGGATGACTCGACAAATTCCGCGACGTCGCGACGCGCACGAGTCTAATTCTAATCGCTCCGATTCCCATGGCCCCGATGCAATCCACACGCACTCAGGCATCCATCTCTGCTCGCCTGCAGTGTCCGCTCCTTCGTCTTATTCCTCATCATTCTCGCTCTCTTCACCCCCCCCCCCCTCCCCCCTCATCGCCCGGATCCCCACTCTTTGTTGTTTATGGAGAACGCTTTCGCTTCCCGGAAAAGCCTCGTTCCCTCTCTCCTTCCCTTCGTCATCTCTCTCGCTCTATCTCTCTTTAACTCTCGCTCAATTTCTACATCCCATCGTGTGACGGGATCCTCCGACTACTTCGGCTGTAGCTCTTGAGCAGCGGTGAGAACATAATATACGACAATTCCCGAGTCACTTTGAAATGTGGGCACGCAACGACTTTACGAATAAGATACCCCACGTTGATATGCCCCGAGATTAACTTGACAAAGAGGAGAGGAGATATAATGTTTTTAAACGTTTTTTATTTTAGTTTCTCAATCGTTTGCTCGAGATTTTCCATGGGATTCATACATTCGCCCCTTTCCAGGCTTTCATCGATTTTTCTCAACGAGAACGGATATTGAAAAGTTGAGAGAATGTGACTCTGGAGTTTGCGACGTTGGGATTTAACGACAATCGTTTTTTTATATTTTTAATTATTTATTAAATTTTGGAAATTATGGCAATTTTTCCTGTAGATTGAGTTTTTTGGCTCGCAAGAGAAAATCGTTTTATTGTTCAGGACAAATATTGAAAAATAATTGCGAGCTCTGCTCAAGAAAAAACGGAATTTCGTTGCATTTTAACGATGCAAACTTCAAGACGATTGAGAAAATCGAGAATTTCAAGAGCGAGGTTTTTGGTTTTCTCGAAATTGATGAATTGTCATTTGCTTCTATTTATTTTTGTTTTTTTTTTCGGATTCGTGACTAACAATGACACGTGCTCGATGTATCAAGCTTCGTGCCAAACTCGAGCCCCATAGAAGTTGGAATTATTTCCGAATTGTGAGACATTTGCTTTTTTTTTTAGCTTCCCGCTCACACGTGGCTTCGAAAACATCCGCATATTGTTTCTAAATCTGTTTTAACGATTATTTATAAAATTTAAAAGCTTCTGCCACAAACATCCCCCAAGAAAAATCCAGACAATCGAAGAAACTATTTTTCTCTATAACTTCAATAAAGAACCGCTACCTGCTTCGTAATATTTGGTTGTTTTACATTTTTCCGACTGAAAAGTAACGAAAATGTTGAAAGTGAAAAAAAAATGTGTTTTTTTTGTTTTTCTTTATTCCCAATAGAAAAATCGGATGTTTGTTGTTTTCGACCTCGTTGAGTCGTCCGGTCATCGGTTTCTTGGAAAGAATTGCCCCCTCCCCCCTCGAACGCGAGGCCCCATGGCCACACACGACATTCGCAGTGTCCCCAGCTATTCCATTGTGTATATTTTTTCGTCATACATCAAGCCTGCTTCGGAACGGTGGATGCGTCATATAGAAATGTGTTTACGAGAATATATTATGTCAAAACGATAGCAACCAGAGCCTGGGGGTGCTCGATCTATATAATTGCCGAATTTTGGCTCGCTCAGGCTAGCAACTAAACGTTGTTTGTCTTAGGACTAACCTAATAAATGATTTTCATGATTTTATAACGAGTAGTAAGACTCACGCGGTAAATAATATTAATGAAAATAATAAATAACGCAGCTAATTAAATATTTATTTAATCGTAAAAGTGATTAAACGACTGATGCGATAATTACACTGAATATGAACAGCTGTGGTGGGAATGAACGACGAGAGTCCATTGATTGGGACAGATCGTCCGAAAATTAGAATGGAAACGGGTTGTTGAAACGAAATAATCAGCGACAGATGAACCCGATAAATTTGGTCGATTGAATCGCATTAATCATGTTGATCAACGGATTTGTAAATAACGGCATGATTTAACGGAATTCCATGGCTGTGGGCAAAATAAATAGCGAATAACCGAGAAATTATCGATGTCCATGACATTTTTTTTTTCTGGCACGTTTCTCGTTTCGATTATTCGATAATCGTCATCGCTACGTTTCTCACTATCGTCCTCCATGCTCAACCTACATTACAGCGCGAAGTAATCAACTGCATGACTCAGAGACACCCGACAACGTTGTTGAATTTTTCTGCTGTTCGAGCTTTTGTTCTTTTTTCCATGTTACAAAAAAAAAGATTATTAATCATTATCTTTGTCAGATAAATCGAATCATGTCTAAAATAAACGATACTGAAGTTTGCAGCGTTGAAAAAGAAAAAAAAAAGAAAAAATCATTGTCCAATCAATATTTTGGTAGTCAATGCACTTTTCAATTTTTTTTTTTAGTAAATTCAGCTTTTGAAAAGAAAAAAAATCTGCCCCACTATTTTTGACAAATAATTGCCATAATTTTGAAAATCCAATAAATAATTCGTGGAAAATGCATTTTTCGTTGAATCAGATTTCCGGAAGGAATGGCAATTCCATGAAGATCGAAATTTATTTGTCACGTAAGGACGTTCGATTTCCGCTGATTATTCCGAAGCCCCATTTCTTTTCGATTCTCGTGGATTTTTCATTGATTTTTCTATGAAAAATGGCGAGAGTATCGAAATGTAAATGTGAGGCATTTGGAACGATAAAAAAAAAAATAGAATAAAAGAAAAAACAAGAACGGCGTGGCGATTGCATTGAAAAGTGTAAAGATTCGTATACGAGAAGGAATAAAATGCGACATATATATGTATATAATATAATTACTAATAGTCATTCCTATTTCCCGTCAGCAGCGTGGTTCCCTATCGACGACCGAACCACCGCCCATTCATAATTTCTCGACGATAAACTCTGGCGAATAAGTATGTGTGTGTATCAGTAAGAACAGCGTGCACGAGTCGTTCGTATTGACTCTCACGCTTGTTATTATTTTCTCTCATTTCTGAGGCTGGTCGTTGCTTCGCAGCGTGCAAGCTATATTTGCATCTTGATGGCCTCTCTCCGGAAACTTTGTAAACGTGCAAAAGAGCGCTATATTTATATTGAGGGGACCTTCTTTATATTCGAGTGAGTGTAAGCTCAAGAACGAGAAATCGAAACAACTCTCTTGCGACGAGGATGATTCGCGATTCGCCCAAACGATCAGACGTTTTTTTTTTTTTAATGATCGACAAAATTTCCCACATTTGTCGGGAGTGGAAATTTATTCAGGGCATACGGGGCATCGAAAACGATTATTCTGAAGTTTGTATCCTTGGGACACAACGAAAAATATATTTTTCATTAATTACTTTGATAATTACGGCACTTTTTTCAATTTTTTTTGTTTGTACTTTCCATTCCCGAAAGACAAAGAAGGTGTGCCACAATTTTTGACAAATACTGTATGAAAATTGTGACTCTGAAGTTCGCGACGTTCAGATTCAACGAAAAATACTTTTCCCATCAATTATTTATTGAATTTTGGAAATTATGCCAATTTTTTATAATTTTCCGAATGACCTTCCAAATATTTGATCGTTACTTGCGCAGTTATGATGATTATTGCAATTTTATTTCATTATTTCCACTGAGAAATATGACAAACTCGTAACGGACGATCGCAATCGATAATAAAATGTTGTTTTACGTTTGTTTGCAGGTGGAAGCGTTGACGAAGCAATCGCACAACCATGAAGACGAAAAAGTTCTTCATATTCAACAAGAAGCTTCTTTAACCCGAATGCCACAATCCGATCAATCAGCCAACGACGAGGCGAAGTGAAAAAAACGAAAAAGAGGAAAAAAAGCGAGGGCCGAATGAGGAAAACGAAAATCGTAAGAAATCGTAGTCTGGACAGACGGCATTCCGGGAACTTCGGCAAGATTGGGAGTTGCGATGACGCGAAGACTCGGAAGTAAACCCGAGTAACGAGAAATTTTCCCATGAAAAGCGAAGCGTTACGCGAACCGAAAAAAAAATCGAATAAAAATGTTAAAAGTTGGCAGGAGCGAGTGCAAAGGACAAAAGATTTGAGGGAGCGCGAGTAGACAAGATAAAAAAGGGTTTTGTGCGTTAAGTACGTCGCGGCTCGTGTCTACGAATTTCGTGAAGTTTATTCGCGATCGGGACGAGTTCCCCCGATGCGACCTGGCAGGGCAGTGAATTTTTCGCGGGAACCGAAAGTCGTCGTGGACGTGAATGAGAACGAAAATAATAATAGGAGGGAGAACATTGAAGTGAATCGGCTCGGTTGCTGCTCTTACTGTTCAAAGTGTTGCGATTTTATCGAGGCCAAAACTTGGCGAAGATTTAAAAAAATATTGCAAGAAAATAAAAGAGCGCAAGTTGACGAATCCGAAAAATCACGACGCAACGATCAACCAACGATTTTTCCAAAAGTCGTGACTTTTACGAATTTCGATAGCAAAAAGGTCCGTTGTTGGTCCTTACATCGGGAGCTCTTGGGTCGAGATATTAAACAAACAACTCAACGACCGAGACGGAGCAAGAGAAGACGAGAAAGAAAGAGAGCAATAATTCAGCTCGTGGTAGGGACAAAACGTCACTCCTCCCCCCTTCCCTCCTCTCTTACCGAAACTCTGTAAAAACGCTCCCCACGTCAGCGTCGTACACTACTCGAGTACGATAAATCAGTGAAAATCATCGTGTCCATGAGTCGAGAAGATGAGGACGCGGAAGTTGCTCATATCTCTCGTAGTGTATTTTATCCTTGTCGGATATTTCGTCCACTCTCAGGATAACACTCCACGCACTAAAAACAAATTTGACTATACCCTCCTCTCCAAACGTCCCGATAAAACCAGCGATGGAAAATACAAGTCTCTCGATTTCAACAAAAATCAACGCGGCAAACAATCCGTTGATGATCGATATCTCATCTCACCGAGCGAACAACAGGACAACGCTAACGACGATTATGCCTACAGAAACAACAGAGCCATCGATGTACCTGGGTACTTGACTTTCATTTTTCTCACACTCTATTTATCATTCCATTATTCTCACAAGTCACGAAATTTAAATTTTTTTTTTTTTTCATGACATTAACGCATATTTTTTAATTATCAGCATACTGATGAATTTTCTTGGATTTTTTAGTTTTTTTTTTTTTAATTTTTACTCCAACGAAAACTTTATTGTTTATTGTTACATTGTTTTTTTAGGAGAGCGCCAAATTTTCATACAGTATATGATAAAAATGACGGCACAGCTTTTTTTGCCCTTCGAAAAGCGAATCAAAAAAAAAATTGGAAGAAGTGCCTTGATTATCGAAATATTTAATAAAAAATATTTTTTTCATTGCATCCGAACGGTGCAAACTTTAGAATCGTATGCATTATCGGAAATTATTGCATTATTTTTTAAATTGAATGATTTATTGAATTTTTCAAAATTGACAACGTTAACGAACTTTTTAGAATCTTCAACAAGTTGCTAAATTTTGCTGAAAATGTAATTTTCATTTTATTTTCAATTTTTTACTCCAGAGATAATGTTAAAGGGTCTGTGCATTTTCTTTAGAATAATAATTGACTTTAACTTTTGCTTAATCACAACGTTAACCAACATTTAAAAATTTTCAACAAACTCCTGAATTTGTTATTTCATTTTCAATTTTCTTGGCTGGTTCTGATTTTTTAATTTTTTCTTCGGAATAAAATGATTTATAAAGCTTTGTTTAATATTTTCTATGTTAACTCGAACGAAAACATAATTGGGTGTATAGATTTTTGTTGGAATAATCATTGACCAGGAATGCAGTGACCGATTCTGAATTTTTGGTTTTCTTTTTGGAATGAAATAAAAATTTGATGCGAAAAGGGAGCGCCGGATAATAATATTGGTAATTTTGGTTTTGGTCAGGTCTTCGGGAGGAAGAACCGGAAAAAACAGCAATCCATCGGCATCGACGAACCAGCCAAAACATCGTCGTAAACCGGGTGCATCATCGCGTCACAAACACTTGCAAAAGCTGAAAAATCCAACGATCGCCGATGGGATATGTTCGGATATCGATGTACGAAACAGTGTCAACAACTTTGATGTTCTAAAGGATTGCCGAGTCATCGAGGGTTTCCTACAGATCGTCTTGCTCGAAAATAATGCAGAAGCCGATTTTCAAAATGTTAGCTTTCCCAAGTTGCGCGAAGTCACTGATTATGTGCTCATCTATCGCGTCAACAATCTCAAAACCCTCGGCGGTATATTGCCGAATCTCGAAGTCATCAGGGGCGACGTTTTGTTCGCTGATTACTCATTCATGATTTACGAGGTGCAAAATTTGCAAGAGGTAATCAATATTTCACGTAATTCTTTCATCAATCTAATAATTGTCCTTGTCTCTCGACTTTTTCCAAATTATTCATCATTCTCATTTGACCACAACGTTGATTTTGTCGAGAAACTTAAACTCCAAGCGTTTTCATGAAGATCGAACATTTTCCGATTTTTTTTCAGCCCTAGAACGGTCAAAACCGCTTTTTCTTTCGTTCTCCCGTTTTTTCATCATTTTACCGCATTTTTGACCAATTTTTTGACTTTAAGCAAAATCGTCCCAGGCTCATACGATTCTGCATGATAAAACGAAAATAATGAGCTCGATTACCAAAAATTTCGATTTTTTCAATAAAATTGGCCGGAGATCGATGGAAACTTTGTTTTTCACGATGATAAAGTTTGCAGCGTTGGAATGCAACGAAATTCTTTTTTTTTTCCTGCCAAAGCCCACCTATTATATTCAAAATAAAATTGCGATCGTAAAACGATCGATTTTTGCCCCAAAAAAAAAAATACTGTCTCGAAAAATTTGAATTATTAAAAAAACAACAAATCATCATTAAAAATAAATATTTTTCGTTGCAATCCAACGCTGCAACCCTCATCGTCATAAAAAACCAAATTCCCATCGATCTCCTTACCGGAATAATTGATATTAAAAAAAAGTTTGGATATCGAAACTGAAAATCGATATTCGCGGTGAGTGAACAAAAAAAAGGAAGAAAAATATAGAAAAAAACGTAGTGAACGTGTCGAGGCCACTTAACAGGAGAAACAAATTAGCGAGTTAATGATTCACGTTGACACTGAGAATATACAAGAGTACGTGACTGATACTTAATCGATTTCAACACTCGTCACGTCTCGTCAATCACAGCGCGAGGTATGGAGCGCGTTTCAGCAGCCTGTAACGAGCTCCTACATTATTCAGTCTGCACATGTGTACACAAACATAGGCATGTGTAAGTTTGATACAAGAAAATGAGAAAAAAAAACGATATAGAGAGGAATATGAATATATAGATATTGCCGGAGATTCCCACGCAAAATCAACGCGGTTTCTTGGTGACGAGCATCTCGTTGGTCACGGCCGGTTAAACGGACAGGTCAAGTACCCAAGTCAAGCTGTTTAACCGAATTAAAGAACGAAGAGACCACTCGAGACTCTCTCACAATCCTCAACGGCCCACTAATTTATAATTAGTTCGAGAGAAAAAACCCCATACACACGCATACCTATATTTATTTATCAATTCATTAATATAAATCCTTCTACAGATTGGCCTCAACAAATTGACCGAAATATCCAGAGGCGCTGCGAGGATCGAGAAAAATCCTTCTTTGTGTTATCTATCGACATTGGACTGGGGAGCCATTGTCGCTGCCGGTGAAAACTTCATCAAAGACAACAGCAATGAGGCTTCGTGCCCTGGTACCATTTTATACACTTTTGCTTTATTATTTATTATTTATTTATTGAATTTTGGAAATTATGGAAATTTCTTGTGATTCTAAAGTTTGCAACGTTGAGATCGAACGAGAAAAGCTTTTTTTTTTATTCATTACTCATTGAATTTTCGAAAAAACTTCTTGTATTTTTTTTTTTTAATTTTGAATGATTTGGAAATTCTGAAAATTTGGAAATTAAAATCGGGAATTTTTGGTCGCAAGCCAAGATCATCCCATTGTCCATTTTTTGAATTAATTATTTATTGAATTTTGGAAATTACTTTTTGTATATTTTTTCATTTTTTGAATTTTGAATAATTTGGAAATTAAAATTGGGAATTTTGCTAAGTAATTACGAGCTCTGCTCAAGAAAAAACACATTTTCGTTGCTTTCCAACGATGCAAACTTTGACGTTATATTTTCAGGCACTTTTTTATCACATTTCAATTTCTTTCGTTTTTTTTCCCTCCCCCTCGTGATTGTACAACTTTGACAACTTATTGGATCGCGTGATTAGTGTGGCAAGGATTTATATGCAAATGTGCCCCGTTCGCTAACGAGTCAGCCTCCTCCTCTCTCTTTCGCTCTCTTCTTTTTACTCTATATCTCTTTTTCTTCCTCCTGCATAGAAACTCGCATAAGCAGAATTGCAGGAACACGATCTCAAAAGGAACGATACGTAGGATTAAACTCTGCCTTTTCGTTAACATTTCATTACATCGATGGTTCCACTATCAAGTAAATCAACAGAAGTGCCTCGATCTTTGAAATGCAAATTTCAGCAAATGAAAACTTCTGTCACTCTTGACAGAGACTAAAAAAAAAAGTTGACGTTTCCTATTCTGACACTTTTTGTGGTCGAGCAACTTGGGCGGAATTATAAATAAAAAGAGATTTTCTATGGATGGAAAATCTTTTGTAATTTTTTAAAATTTATTTCTTAACGTGATCTTGAGTTTTGCGTTTTGAAAATATTCCACGTTTGGCTATCAGATAGGAAAATGTTTAATGTCGTAGAAAAAGTGGAAAAGGCCGCGGAATATTTCTAGTCGCTTCTCTTATTGCGATTATTTGTTCACAAAGCTCACGTTCTCGAATATATCGAAGTCAGCGATTCGCTTTTTCACAGGCTGGTATATTCGCGGACATAAAATTGTGATGACGAGCGATAAAAAACGACAAACAGGACTCCGAGTGTCAGTCGAATGCGGATATTTCTTATCGTTTCATTCGATCGGCTTGAGAACTGCATAGAAAATATAAGTGAATAAATATTTTCAAAACGATTCTTCGACCACTCGAGAATCCCCGATGCAAAGAAAAAAAAGAAAAGCGCATTCGCGTTCAAGGCAAACTTGTTCTTATCCAACTTTTCTATGCCTACACTATTTGCAATTCTTCTGAACGTATTTTTTTGTTGTTGAACATTTTGCACATTTTTTTCTTGGGATAATCGTTTCCAGAGGAAAATTCTATAGCACGGGTAAACGTTTTCGTGGTTTGATGAGATTTCCACGATACTAAAGTTTGCATGATTTTTAAATCATGATTTTGATCATTAATCGACTTTTTAGATTTTTTTTAGTGAATTCAGTTTTGTAATGGGGAAAAACGTCTGACTTAGTATTTTTGATAATTATTTTTCGAAAATTTGGCACCCTGCTCTAAAAAATTATGAGTTTTCGTTGCATCTCAATGATTGGAACTTTAACATCGCAAATTTCCTCGTCGTTTATACAATATTTGGTCTGGACAATAAAACAATTCTCCCTTGCGAGCCAAAAACAAAATAGACACGAAAAAATGGCTATAATTTCCAAAATTCAATAAATAATCAATGGGAAAAGAATTCTTCGTTGAATCTCAACGTCGGAAACTTCGGAATTATTAAAAAATTGCAAATCAAATTAAAAATAGTGATGGAATAGAAAAAATCGACTGTACTTTTCAATCATCACTGAGGATTTTCTTAATCTTGATTGTATTTACAGTTTGTTCACATTGCACGAATGGCCGGTGCTGGAACGCGAAGCATTGTCAGAGGACCGAAAAACCGAAATGTCATTACCAGTGTCTGAGCGACTGCCACGGCCCGGGCGAAGCCGATTGCTTCGTTTGCAAAAATTTTCAATATGAGGGCAGATGCGTCGAAAAATGTCCACCTCACTTGTACGTACACTCGACAAACTTATTATTTTTTTTTACAAATTGATATCCATTGCTTAATGATAATGAGCAATTAAATAATAAGTAATAAATCATTGATATAGTTATAAATATAGGAATAATTTGTTTTCTTTTTTTCTCTTACGGAATCCAATAATGAATGATAAATATAATTAGAAATAATCAATATACTAATAAATAAGTCGAGGCAATGAATCTATACTCGAGTTGTTGAAAACATGGGGGAGAAAATGAGGAAACGATAGTCGACACTATTTTTCGCGATTATTCGTGAATTTGCTTGAATTTTTTTGCCGAAATTTTAATTTATCTTCTTTGTTTTCCATTGTCCTCAGATTTTCGTATCGCTCTCGAAGATGCATTACAAAGGAGGAATGTTTGAAAGTAAATAGTCTGCCACATGCTCACAAAGCTGATGCGAACGGTGAATGGCGACCTTTCAATGGTTCCTGTTTGATTCGATGTCCTTACGGATTCGAAGATGCCATCGATAAGAACAACGTGAGTAATTTCATTAACAATCGGTGTTCAGCTCAGCCTTTAAATTATTTCTTAATTTTTTGAGCATAGAAATTCGTATTTTATCAAATTTGGACGAAAAAATGAAATTTTAAATAATCTTCTTCCCTCCCATTCCACTTTTGTCCACATTCAGAATATCTCGAATAATTTTTTTCAATTTTTTTTGACTCCCCGGCCTGATCAGGCTGATTAATTGGAAAAATAATATGAGAAGTTAGCGTTTCGTTGATCTAATGAATTTTGCACAAATTTTCAGTTGACGACTTGTCAGGCATGCGATGGCCCTTGTCGTAAAATAGGCCAGAGCGCGATAATCCGTCACGTCGCAGACGCACAGAGTTTTCGAGGGACAACGGTGATAAAAGGTGCGCTGGAGTTTCAAATACGAAACGGTAATCCAACGATAATGAACGAGTTGACGGAGGCGTTTGGAATGGTGGAAGAAATAACGGAATATCTTAAAGTGACTCATTCCTTTCCGATAACGACGTTGGGATTTTTCAAAAAATTGCGTGTCATACGAGGCGAAAAGTTGGACATAAACAATGCGAGTCTGGTGGTGCTCGACAATCCAAATCTTTCGGATCTCTTCCCGGAGGATCAGCAGATCGAAATCCAAAGAGGTCGCTTATTTTTTCATTACAATCCAAAATTGTGTTTATCGAGAATCGAACGTTTGGGAAAAATAGTCGGAATAACAAATTTCACCGATCTCGAAGTTCAGCCCGAATCAAATGGCGACAAAGTAGCATGTGACGTCGTCAATATCAACATCAGCGTCGAAGCTGTTGGACCGAATTACGCGAATCTCGTTTGGGACGCTTACAAGCCGAGCAGAAGTCAACGGCTGCTCAGTTATCTGCTCAACTACATCGAGACCGACAACGAAAACATAAGCTACGAAGGCAATTCGTGCGGCAAACACAACAACAATACTTGGCAAATAATCGACGTCGAAATACCGAGAAACGAAGTTCCTGGCATGAAAATAGCCCAGATTTTGCTCGACTTGAAACCCTACACCAAATACGCCGTCTACGTTAAAACTCTGGCGGCCCGCAACAAAAATTACTTCACAAGTCCGACAGGATTGTCGAAAATCATATTTTTTCGGACTGGGAGCGACGTGCCGACCGTTCCGACTGATGTAATCTCCTTTCCGGTCAGCGACACGGAGATGGTCGTCAAATGGGGCCCCCCAGAGCACCCCAACGGACAGATTCATTATTACATCGTTTCTGGCTTCATCAGGCCCGACGATGAGAAAATATTAGAATCTCGTGATTATTGCGAATACGGACTCCTGCCAGAAATCGATAACGAACCGCCACCCCTCACCGAAGTCACCGTCAAGCCACCTCTCATGGACACTAAATCTTGCTGCGCCAAAGACGACCCAACCAAGTTACCAACTTCCATGAAATTCGAAATTTTTTGCCACGAAAATATGACCATCAGTTATGTTTCGAGCGGCAGTAAGAATCATTGTTACTCTCATCGCTACAATCACATCGAGACTGACTTTTATGGAATCGCTGATAATCTCTCCTCGCCTCGAGCTTCTACCAAAGATTTACATTGGAAAATGGCACGGAACGAGATCAACGACGACAGGAGGACGCGCATGTGGAACGGAATCTATTACTCTTTCGTGCATAACGTCAGCATGAAAAGCAGCTCTTTCCTCTTGAACAAATTACGACATTTCTCGCTTTACACCATTTCCGTAGCGGCGTGTGGACAAACGTTGGCAAATGGTACGCAAATGTGTTCCTCCATCCAGTACACAAATTCGAGAACGAAAAAACGTGCAAATGCCGATGACGTCAAGAACGTTAACGTCCGCCCATTGAACGAGACGGTCGTCATCGTTAGCTGGGAGTCCCCGAGCGATCCCAACGGCATTATCGTCGCCCATACCATCGAGTACACGAACTTGATAATCAAAGACGCGATTAAGAGCACCGAGTGCATTACGCACAATAATTATCAAGAAAATCACGGGACGCACTATCTGCGCAATCTCAGTCCCGGAAAATACAGCGTCAGAGTACGAGCCTTGTCGCTCGCTGGCGAGGGCAATTTTTCCGAGCCGATAAGCTTCACCGTCGGCATTAAACAAGACAACACCGTTGTTCTCGTCATTCTACTCATCTTTGGCTTCCTCGCGACCATTTTCGTCATTGGTTTCATCGTCAATCGTAATCATCGACGAAAACGACAACAACAGAGACTGATCGCGAGCGTTAATCCCGATTACATCGAGTGCAAATACGTCAAAGACGGCTGGGAAGTTCCTCGCGATAATATCGAGATTCTCGACGAACTTGGCCTCGGAAACTTCGGAATGGTTTATCGTGGAGTTCTCTATGGCTCTGCGCAAGTCGCTGTCAAAACCATACCCGAATCTTCCTCCGACGCTGACAAAAATGAGTTTCTGAACGAGGCCTCGGTCATGAAGAACTTTTCGACTTTTCACATAATCAAATTACTCGGTGTCGTGTCCGAAGGCTCGCCACCATACGTCATAATGGAACTCATGGACAACGGCGACCTGAAAACATATTTACGAAGGATCCGAGAGACTTCTCTCGTGCCCGACACCTCGCGGGTTATCCGGATGGCCGGAGAAATAGCCGACGGTATGGCGTACTTGGAATCGAAGAAATTCGTGCATCGCGACTTGGCTGCAAGAAATTGTATGGTCTCGAAGGATCTCGTTTGCAAAATCGGTGACTTCGGCATGGCTCGAGATATCTACGCTACGGATTATTACAAAATCGGTAAAAAAGGTCTTTTGCCTATACGATGGATGGCGCCGGAGAATCTTTCCGACGGTGTCTTCACTTCCGATTCCGACGTCTGGTCTTTCGGCATCGTCCTCTACGAGATTCTCACTCTCGCCGAAATTCCTTATCAAGGTTTTTCCAACGTCGAGGTTCTCAATTACGTTCTTCAGCGTGGAACCGTCAATGTTCCGCCCAACAGTCCCGAGTTGATAGTCAAATTGATGGAGAAATGTTTCAAATGGCGGCCGAACGATCGTCCGACATTCATGGAAATCGTCGCGGAGCTCGAGTCGTTTTTGAGCCAAGATTTCTGCGACAAATCTTTTTACCACTCGGAACAAGGCGTCGAGATCCGGAACCTTGGCCTGAAGAAAGTTTATCATCACGCAGCGCCGATTCGTTTCCATTGGGGAAACGAGACCGCTCGTTGGGTCAAAGAGTTCGAGGAAAACGTGACTCTCCTCGATCAAACTAAAGCCGGCACCAGCCGTGGCAGGATATTCAAAAACGGGTTCCAACACTTTGGCAACCTTGCGATTATGGAGGACGTGCCACTCGACAGATGAGACGATGCTTTCCAAAACAATTCTCCGAGCGAATCTCCACCAACAATCGAGACACGAAATTCACTATAATCGCTTCATTATTTCAAAATCATACCAATGTACAAATTATTCTCAGGGCAACGTAGATCGGCGGAGATGCACGGAATCTCCTGAAAGTACATACTCGCACGAACTTATCTATTTTCGTGTGAAAAACAACATTTTTTAAAAAATACACACTCGATCGCTCTCATACGCGACTGTACAACCTCGAGGACCTTGCTAATCCACTCAGCAGCAACACACAACCGTGCGACAACCAAGACTGGCGAATTATTTGAATATTTTTCGCAAAACTTGTCTCAAGTAAGCACGGATATTTTAATATTTAACTATTAACTGTACAGTGTTCGAGTATAAGCGTCTATGCTAATACCAAGTACCGAGTCTTGTTTGAGAATAGCCGTACCATCGAACCTTTAGATTTTTAGCTATTTCCTTCGTAAGTAGTCTTAATATTATTTTTTCATTTTTTCCACTTGTACAAAAATTATTCGCGACAGTTTGAGCTCGCGATTGCCTTTTTCTTTCTCCATAACTTAATTATCTCTTAAATACCGTACGCTCGTACGGAGCACGTCTCGAGTGTGAAGACTCTTTTTCCTCGTGTGCGATTTAGTGTCAAACTTTTTTTCATTCCTCCGGGAAAGGCCCGAATCTACATTTATCCTCCTCGATCTTATCCAGGCTATTTTTTATCTTCATTTCCTCTCATTTCGAGCGACCCGTCTACTCGCTTTAGCAAGAGTACAACTTCCAGGCAGGGGGACGAAGCTCTGATCTCGAAATTGTTACGAAATCCTTCGGATCTTCGTTCCGACCTCCTTTTTTTCATTTTTCGTTGCACCAAAGTTCCTTCCTATAAATACGGGCGTTTCATTGCACTCTCCGCAAACACACAAACTTTTCGTCGGCCCCCCCCCCCCCTCCCCCCCCCCAAACCTTAGCGGTTAACGAGGAGATAAATTAATGCAAATTCATTGTGATTCAGGAAATCTGAGAAAATTCCTTCTCACAGGGAATACAATTTTATGTGCCAATGGAAAATCTGCTTATAACGAGCTCTGTCCCCACTTTTTTTCATCGCCACCCAACAATTACAATCGACTTGACAACAAACTGCCACTCTTAGATTCTCGTGGAATGAGGATCTCCAACTTTTTTCAATTCATCTCCAGTATTTTGTGTCCTTTTCTATTTTTCTTTTGTTTTTGAGATAAAAATGTAGTCAAGATATTTGCTCCATCGAACTGGAGCACTTTGCCAACATTTTGCATTCCGGAAATGATGAAAATACTCGAAAAACTGCATTTTTTAAAATCGTCCGTGTTTTTTCAGCATTTGCCATAGATTTGGCGAAAAATACCATTTTTATAAGTATTTATTAATTATCACTGCGCTCGACACGAACGCACCTTCTCAGAGCCCATTACAGAGCTCTTTACATGCAGATATCAAATTGCACTAAAAAACAAAAATTCCAGAACCCTGATTCACGCGAATATATACAAAAAATCCTTACGCCATGAATTGGCGAAAAAGTAGACTCAACAATGCAATACATAGGTTAACGAATATACACAGTCACTGTTGTTCCGCAGTATCAAAGGAAGAGAATAAATATTCAGGAATACGAAAGGCATCTGACTCTCACGAAAAAGCAAATAAAACAATAATAATAAAAAATTTACTCGTCGTTAAAAAATAGTCACCGTAACTGCCACGCCGATATTAATAAAACACGTAGTCTCTAGAATGTGGTGCAAAGCTGCTGATGAATGATCAGCAGACGACACAAAAGTAAGCGAATGGAAATAATTTTCTTTCCCATTTCCGTGCTAAAGAAAAAAAAACCGATTACAAACAAATTGCAAGGATCGTTGAGCATTTTACGACGACTGACGTTGCTCGTAATTGCTTTTCCCTCACTTCTTGAACGGGGTCTAATTTCTGCAACATAGAAACACAACAAAAAACTGTAAGAATGTCGATACATTTATTTCCTTGACTGGTAGAGCGGCGCGGGAGCTATGAATTCGTAAAGAATGTTTCCTGTTCTTTTCACTCGATATTTCATCGATTATACGAACAAGTCCTATTTTTCAAAAATCCACAAGTGTTCCGCTTAACAATACGAGAATGATAATTCACCTGAGCGAATAATATTTATAATAACAAATGAAACAGTCAACTGATTGTTGTGTCATTGAAAAAAAAACACACAAAAAAATACGATTTCCATTTCAATCTCTCGAAATGTGCGTTTCAACAAAAACCACATGTAAATGTTTGTATAAAAAATAACTGTATACGTTTAGTAAGCGCGTCTAGTCATTTTGATGGAATGACCAACGTAAACAGTCTAATGCACCACATAACCTTCTGGAATCGGTTCATACGAGATAAATAATGTGGCACTTTAATCCAGGATGAAGAAATATCGTAGAGAATCGTTATGGAAATATTTCCAATCGTAAATATTGAATAATTATTATTAAAATCAAACACACATGTTAAAATTGACGAGAAACTAAGGAACGATATATCTGTACATGAAGACACGAACACAGAGATATATAGAGACACGATCGACATATAAAAACGATAAAATAGACGATGGGAAGAGTGAAGAATACGAAATATTGTAATAATGGTTAAAATTAGCAATTTAAAATGAATGTTTGTGTAGTTTTATTGTAAACGCGGCCGCTTAGTGCCTTAAGGCAGGAAGTCGAGCTGATTTTATCTTTATATTTCTTCGTTTTATCATTTTTTTCATCCTTTATTTATATATATATATTTGGAAAAATTAGCGGCTATTGTCTCTCGTTGTAAATTTCGTCAATTTCCGATCTAATTCTCGCTCCTAATTTAGATGAGAAAATTCGATTTTTGTATTTCTCAATGGTATATTACGATTATTTCTTCTTTTTTTAGCATTATTAAGATTATCCTAAGTGTAGATAAATTATTCGTTAAACGTCGGAGTTATACGTAGTTCGTTACGTCGTTTCGTATCTCCACGATCTGTCAAAAATACCCATGAGATGCTAATACCCCCTCGTATTCGTCGTATTATTATTCATCGCCCTTCAGGGCTAACTAAAAAAGGGATTTAAATATAATTTAACTATTAGACATATTTTCGCCATAAGAAAATCATGAGATTCGAGGATAAACAAAAAGATATATGAAATAATACGAATAATCGTGTGCGAGCGTTTTTCAACAGCGAGCCTATAGAAAGTTACAAAAAAAAAAACGACAAAATTCCCCGAGCCCGAGGGCCAATAGTTAGCACGAAATATTGGTCGGGTCGTTTAGTTTTTTTTTCACTCGCGTTTGGAAAAACAAAACGACGATCCGTTTAGTAAAATTGTCATTATTACTTTTTTTCTCTTTATGTGTTTTTTTTTTTTTTTTTTTTTTTTT
>JAPYYS010000231.1:4780-83110 GCA_030522525.1 Campopleginae sp. 14b
TTTTCCAATTTTTTTCCCCCCCCCCCCCCCCCCCCTCCCTCCAGTTTCGTATTTTTAATTTTTATTCAAAAATATTCTTTTCATGCAAATTTTTTTTTTTTCCTTTTTTTTTGTTACGAAACTTTGAGGTTTGTGAGGCAAGGGCCTCGAGGTAATGATTTATATTTATCGGTGATCCATATACGATGGAGTATTGGCTGGAAAATAATTCTCGTGCGGATATTTTTTCTGTCAGGAACATGCTCGTGTCTCACTTTTTTACGATAACGTATCGTTTCGCTGTTCATCGATATATATATGTCGACATTCGTCTTTTTTTTTTTTTTTTTTTTTTTTTTTTTTTTTTTTTTTTTTTTTTTTGTTTTTTTTTTTTTTTTTTTTTTTTTTTGTTTAGGTGGACAAGGCCACGAAATGCTTTGTGTCGACACTATTTTCCTCTCGGTCTCTCCTCCAATCCTCGTGACCCTCTCCGCCTTACTCTTGTCCCCACATATATAAACATCATGGCCAAAATTAGTCCGCTCCCGAGCATCCTACCTTTTCATTTTACTTTGTTGCTTATTTATCACCATTTTCCAACAGTCTGCCTCGGCTTTTTTGGTCGAATTTGGCTCATGAAATTTCAACACATATTGATTTATTTTTTTCATTAATCCCAATTTGTATTATTACAATTTTTGTTATTTTAATAATTTTATTAATTTTCAAATGAATTATTTTTATTATTGATTTTTTTTTTTGTTTTTTATTGACAAAATTGTTTGGTTTATGGATCAGATTTAAAATGGTCGTATGTGTATCGTTTTTTGTGCAGCTGGTGTCTCTGGACGGACTGCACAGTGGCGTACCGACGAGGACGACCCCCACGCTTACGCCAACAACCCTTCGTAGTATCGAGCAAACGTTTCTCGAATTGACGAGCGAGCCGGCCTCGCACAGCCGGGAGGCTGGTTTCGTGCCGCCTCTCGTCGAGCCTTCCCAACCGACTCCAGCTCAAACACAAAATCTTCAAAGCCATCACAACAACAACAATAACAACTCGAGTATTCTTGAGAGCCAACATTCGCCTCTGCAACACGATCACAATCATCATCACCACAATCATCATCATCATCATCACGATCACGATCTCAACGATCTTCACGATCTCGAGGATCACAACGAGGATCATCAAGAACAACAACAGCATCAAACTCGACGCAACATGGGCGGACGAAGACCCAATCGAACTATCGGCATGTCCCCCGAAGAAGAAGAACGCCGACAAATCCGACGAGAAAGAAACAAAATGGCCGCTGCCAGGTGCCGCAAACGACGCATGGACCACACCAATTCCCTCTTAGAAGTAACTTTCCTCCTATTTTTCTTTATCTTTACTATTCAGACTCAATTCACGTGCAATTCTCAAAGTGCAAAACTTTTTTTTTCTCAATCTCTTTACATTTTTAATGGTTTCCATTGTCTATTAATAATTGCGACGTTCGGATCGGCGGAATTCAACGAAATTCTGTTTTTTCATGTATCGTTGGTCGGGACCATAAAAAAAATCGATTTCTGCATCTCGAAAACTAAATCTGCACGAAAATTTGCAGAAATTTTGTTTTAAATTTTCATTATTTAACGTTTTGGCCATTTGAGTGATGAAAAAAAAAATGTTCCGGGGCTTTTGAGAATCGGAAACAATATCATGAGATCTCATCCCGACGTCTTGGAGCGTTTTCAAATGCCCGCGCTCTTTCTCCCTTCGTTTTCCGCATTTTTGACCAATTTTTTGAATTCCAAACCAAATTTACCCGGCTCACATGATCCCGCATGAGCCCAAGTTATATCCTTTTCGTTAAATTTCATCAAAAATATGGATTATTCCAAATTGGGGTCAATTTGACCCCTGAATGTTGGAATAAATTCTAAAAATACAAAAATCACTGTTCCGAAGTCAATCGCTTAATTACTTCCGTCGGGAAAATGCACGAAAAAAAAATAAAAAATAAAATGAAAGTTCAATTTTAAAAAATTACAAAAACTAATAAATTTTTCGTTTTTCGAATTTTCAAGGAGACCGAGGGTTTGGAGCAGAAGAAACAAAATTTGCAAGACGAGATTCACCAGTTGCAACAAGCGAAGGACGAGTTGGAATTTATATTGGAGGCTCATCGAGCAGTTTGTCGGATTCGTTCGTCGTCGCCGATCGACATAAAGCCGGTGATAATAAAGAACGATCCGATGGCCCAGGAGAATTTCGTCGAGCCGTTAAAGCGTGAAAATGCATCAAATTCAAACGCGTCCCGAGCGAATCGTCCGAATTCTCTGGCGGTTGGTTTCGAGAACAACAACCGGCCGACGAATCCTCTCGGCATTTTTAACGAACCCAAGGAACGACCCAATTCGCTTCAATTCAAAAGCCTCGAAACTCCGACATTCATGAAAACTGCATCGGAAGTCGCGGGCGTTCCCATCACCACACCCTCCACCGGGATTCCCTTCAATTTCGACTCCCTCATGGAAGGCGGCACCGGACTCACCCCCGTATCTACACCCTTGATCCCCTCGTGCTCGAGCCAACAGAGAAACAATTTGTCCGCCGTTGACCTCAGCTCGCCCGATGCTAATCCACCCAAACTCGTCAGCTTGTGACGCCAGGACGATCTCGATTATAGATCCAACGACGACGACGAAACCGAATGAGTTTCGAGCCCGAGATCTCTCTCTCTCTCTCTCTCTCTCTCTTAATCTCCAAAATTTACCGGAAACAACAATTCTCACTTTTTCCCTCTTTCCTCCGTCCCCAAAGTCCTCCTTTACGAAAAAAAAAAAAAAAACCATTTGGGAACGTGAATGAGCACGAGGACCATGGAAAAATTGAGATAAACGTTGGAGCTACGATATGTACGGAGAAATAATAGAATAAAAACGTAACTAGACATCTACGACGCTCGGGGACACGATCAACTCGCCATTCCGCGTCCTACACATCACACGTTGCCATAAATGTATTTCTTTTTTTTTTTTTTTAATATTTAAACCATCCGGAGGTACCGAAAGACGAGGAAAACATCGGCCATTTTGCTGGGGAAATTTGGAGTCGTATCTTTTTTTTTTTCGGCCAAACCAACGCGATGATCCTCGGCTAGGATCGCATCCCGGAACATCTCCGTGGCATTGATCTCCTCGGCTCGGACGAATTTTTTGTGAAGAATTACCCATCGTAGATTTTTGATGGAAAAAAAAAAAGGAAAATCGACGATTTTTCGCGAAGAGACACAACCGGAAGTGCTGCGAGAGCTTTCGCCTGCTCACTGCCACGCAAATCTCAGTATTTTCGTGCCGTTTTCGGGAAAACAACGAGAGGAAAATCCATCGCGGCGTGGCGAAAAGAAAAATAAACACGAGATTGCGATAATTGTTCACTGCGAAGAAGAGAAAACGACGATTTAGCTCAAAGTCTTGGAAATCATCGATTCCGCGATAAATATGCAAATTTTAATACAGCAGCCAGTCTCTCAGGCTTCTGTAGAATAATCTCTCGAATTTTTATGCCCTCGAGCTAAAAATAAGAAAAAAAAATTCGAAGGGTGCACTTCCGGGAAGGGAAAACCGATTTTTTCATACAATTTTGCGCTAACATTCCATTCGGCTATCTAAGAATTTCCACAAAAGGATTTCTCGCCGCTCGCAATATTTATCGAATTATTGAATTTTTCTCGTACGATCTTTAACACCCTCTGGTATATCTATACATATTTCTCGCCACCCTACAGGCGTTGTGGATACTCAATACTCCGAAAAATATTGCGTGTCGCCAGAAATTGTTAAAAATCCCCCTACACGTTTTACTTGGAGAGATTGAATATTTCGATAAATAGTATAGTAAATACTTAGGCCAGAAAAATTATAAAAGTCTGGCCAAGGCGATACCGAGGCTGACGAACATGTGGTCTGAGGCTTAACTTTTTTCTGGTCGAACGTTGCCGGAATGTGGCAACTTTGTTTAGCGCAGCGGCCCGAAAGTTGCTATTTTTTGGTTATTATCTCTCTCGCACTCACGGGACTGCTAGATCACCTTAAGGGGACTCTTGGATGGTCAAAGGGAGGTTTGCGACAAATTTTATGATTAAATTGGATTTATTCTTTCCGGAAGTTCATTAAAAAGTTATGCCAATAGCCGGAGAATCTTGGATACCCCCCCGAGCACTCACGCATCGCTCACTCGTCGAAACAATATTTTTTAACTTCTAATCCCTCCATATAATATATAAATACATATATATATATATTTACATATATATATATTTTATAGATTACAACAATTTTGCATGAATTTGAGCAATATTAATATATTTACTATAAATATTTATACACGAAACTATTCGCGAGAGGCGCGTTCGCGTTGATTCGTCACTCTTTTTTGCTGATGAAACAACCAACTTGCCGCTCTATTTTATATGTACGAGGCGCTACCCACGAATCCACGCGATTCATTGACGAGAATTTAATTATAAGGCAATTGTAATACACCGTTGATGCAATATACTATTTTGTTTAGATCAACCAATCGATCGAGAATCGCAACATTTTTTTTCTCCCATTTCCTTTTCAGGCTTTTCATTATTTTTCACCTTTTTTTGGGGAAATCGTTGAGGGGAAAGGTGAATGGGAGAGAGAGCTACGTCGGGTTTGGGAGACCCGGAGGTATTTAAAATTAAAAGAAGATTTTTCAAACTTTTTCTTAATTTTTTGGCTTTATTTTTGTTTTTTCGATCTTTTTTTACTTTTTTTTGGATTATCGTTGTGGTGATACTTTGAGTAGAGCGACGATGCGGTACGGTCGGGTCTCAGAGACCCCCAAGTATTTTTTCGAATAAAATTAATAAATTTCCACGATTAAAATTTTTTTTTCTTTTTTTTTGGATTATCCTTGTGGAGAAATTTTGAGTCGCGCGACGATGTGACACAGTAGGGTCTGAGAGACCCGGATATATGTATATATATATATATATATATTTTTTTTAAATAATAAATAAATGTTGACGATTTTTTAATTTGTTGTGTTTATGAAATCAGAGTCCGGTGAGTGTTTTAATCGCTTCTGACTCCTCGAGCGATCCCATCGCTCGATATTCGGAAAATTCGAGCGCAAATGTTGCCGTTCCCGAGGAAATGATTCTCAACGCCGTCGAATAACCCAATAACTCCGAGAGTGGCGCCAATGTCCTTATTAATTTGTGATGACCTCGGATTCCCACCTCCTGGATTTCAGCCCTTCGCCTACTCAAGTCGGCCATTATACTCGACGCGTACCGCTCCGGCGTCACCACCTCCAGGGTCATTATCGGCTCCAGCAGAATCACACCAGCTTTCTCGAGCAACTAGCAATGATTTTCGTTTCCTCATACAAAATCATGTTTTGTTCCATTTTTTTTTAAATTTAAATTCTGTCTGAGCGCATACTGGGTCTTGGGGACCCCGACGATTTTCGGTCACCGATTGTTTTGCATTCAATCAAAACGATTTTATTAACAACAAAAAACTTGTTGACAAAAGAAAAAAAATTCGGGTCAGATTGACCCCCCCAAATGCAATTTAAAAAATTATTAAAAATAAAAGAAATGATAAATTTATATTCTCGCTCCAAAAATCTGGTCCGAAGATTGGCCGTAAATTTTTTCAGAATTTTTCACATCATTTTGCCCGATTTTTCATCGAAATTTGGGACAAAAAAAATTCCACAGTCGATTGTTAATTATTCTTTGCAATTCCGAACTGTTTATGGATTCCAAGTGATTCCCCAGGGACCAGAAAACTTTTTTGGAATAAAAAACATTTAAAAAAAATTTGTTTCCTGTCCGAAAATCGTCGAAAAATAAAAGAGCCAAAGAAATTTCGATTTTTCATACTTTCCGGATGCATCGAGCGACCCCGGCGGCGATCATGCTCTCGGAAGTGCCTTTGCCGACCTCGAGCCAATGCAATTTGACGCCAACATCGACGACGGGGCATCCAATTTTTGGTCCGTTGGAAAGAGCTCCTGTAACGCCCCGTTTGACGGCTGCCATCGTTCTCGGATGGATGTTCGAGATGTTGGAAGAATTTTCCTTCGTATTGTCGAAGTGAAGAGTTTGGCTGTCACGATGGCCAGGAATCAAGGAAAGAGTGACCGTGACGCTGTGGTTTGTCGAGCCGATCAAGTGTTGCGAGACGTGAGTGTCCTTGACGCTCGTCCGGACTGTTTCCTTGTAGGCGATTTGCAAGGGCCCGAGATCCACGTCGATTTTGTACTCGCTCCTGATTCTCTCTTTTATAATATCAATATGTAATTCGCCCATTCCAGCGAGCACCGTTTGCCCAGTTTCTTCATTCTGGGTGACTCGCAAACTTGGATCTTCCCGCTCGAGTTCGGCCAGAGCCGTTTCTAGAGAGGCTTGATAAGCCAGAGACGGCGGTTCGATGGAGCAGAAAAAAACTGGATCAGGAACTGTCGCCCCGGTCGACAAAACCGAATTTTCGTCTTTTCGGCCCGATTTTGCTTTCAATTTGTCAAACAATTTTTTCGCTTTTCCCGCCGCTGATGCTGTGCTCGTCACGACATCCCCCGTGACCGTGTATTTTAGCCCCGTAAACGCTCCAATATTGCCGGCTGTTATTTCACTGATTTCTTCGTAGTCGTCCGCGTAAGCCGCGTAGAGGCGACCCCCCTGTTCGCTCTTTTCCCTCTCGATGTTGTAAATCTTTTGCCCCTTGGTCAGCCGCCCGGTGTAGACTCGGAAAAAAGTCACCGGCCCGCGTTGCTTGTCGTGGATTATTTTGAAAGCCCGCGCAGAAAAATTATCCTCGAAACAGCGATAATCCTTGGTCCTGGGATTCTCCTCCGGAGACGGCAAAAATAATATCACGCTGTCCATCAACGGCTGGACTCCTATGTTTTTGTACGAACTTCCCAACAGCACCGGCACGCCTTTCCTTTTGATCGTGCAGCGTCGCAGAGATTCCGACAATTCTTGAGCTCCGATGCCGTCCAAAGACTCTTGTTCTATTATCAAGTTTGCCAAAGTGTCGTCCAGACTGGACAATTTGTCCGTCAGAGCACGACGTCTCTCCGAAGCCTCTTCCCACAAGAGGCCGTCATTTTTTTCCGTCAATTTTTCTCTCACCCATGTTTTTCCTTGACTTTTTGCCTCCCACGTCAATTTTTCCATTGACAAAAGATCCACCAGCCCCGTCAACACGAGATTTTGACGGAGCGGCATTTGCACCGCCAATCCTACAGCGTCCAATTTACTTTCTATGGAATTTATACAAAAATCAAAGTTCCCGTCCGATCGGTCCATTTTATTAACGTACACCACACGTGGAATAGCGTGACGATCCGCTTGCCGCCAAACTGTGCTCGTTTGAGCCTCCACACCCGCCGAAGCGTCAAGGACCACCACAGCCCCGTCCAAAACCCCCAAAGTCTGCTCTACTCCCATGGTAAAGTCTATATGACCCGGAGTATCTATCAAATTGAATTTGTAGTCTTTCCAGGCAAACGTCACCGCCGCTGACGCTATCGTTATCCCCCTTTCCCGCTCTTGGTCCATGTAATCAGTCACGGTGTTGCCGTCGTGCACTTCCCCAGGATTCTGGATCGAACCGCAATAAAACAACATCCTTTCGGTCGTTGTTGTCTTTCCTGTTTCGTGCGACAGCTCGTTTGAGTATTCGGGCATGCCATAATGACGTTATTTTATTTTCACTCGTTTGGGAATAATTTCGATCGCGATTCATCGTGAGAAATGGATTTTCCAGCTTCCCCTTAACCTAACTCTCGAGTTGGACGTTTTTATCGGTATTTTTGTGAGAATAATGCAAATTATGAGTGCGAAGGGGATGCATGATTTTCTGGAGACTGTGGAAATAAGACGGGGATCAAAATTTCGAGCTGACAGCGAATTTATGGCTTTCGATTTTGCTGGATTAGCTTCAAAAAGATTTTTTAGGTTATACGTAGAGTTTCTGGATAAATACTTGCCGGCGTCGATGTGAGCCATTATTCCGATGTTTCGTATCCTCGAAGAGTCGCATTTTTGTAGATTTTCTATGGGCTTCGTAGCACCAACCGTGTCGTGGAGGTTTCTTTTACGAATTCTGCACCAAGAACTTTTTACGAGGTTACGTCTTAACATCGTGCACTAATTTATTTACTGCGATTGATTAATACGGTTGATTAATCAAATAATAAAATTGTCATACGCGGGTTCATACACTGTAAATACTCGAAAGTGCGAAATTTACAATGAATTCTATGTTGTCATTCATTTTTTACTGCAACTCCGAAACGCCCGAATCCAGGTATTCTGAACCATTCGAAAACAATAAAATGCGAGGATTATTGGGATTTAAATTTGGCGGGTTTTTTGCGGGATGTTGGGCGAAACGTGCGCAGGAAAGTGATGGCGCATGTGCGTCATCATATGACGCACGTAAACTCAGAGCCAATAATAAATGTGAATAAGGTGGTGTGACGCCACGAACGTGTTCACATGGTCGTGGAAACTTGAAAGAGATAGAAGAGAAGAGGTCGGAAAAGACAAAGACATAAGGGATAGAATTTGGCAGGGAACTCTGCGATTGAAATTGCTCGAGATCTACATCGTATTGAGAAAGAGTCGAGCAGTCTTTGACGTTCTTTGACAACGAGCTACGCGGCAGGAGAAAAAATATATATACTGTTCGATCGTCATTTCCCCCTCTCTTATTTTTAATTCTTTTCCTCGTTGTGACCTGTAACGACGACAAAAGGCAGTGAGCCGTTATTTGATGAAAGGCCCTTGGCTGTTATCTGGAGGCAGATACAGAGGAGCACCAGCATTCGAGCAGAATTGACGTTTCGGCGGAGCAACTTGCGAGACAATCGAGAGGAGGAAAAGTCGGTTTAAAGATCAAATCTCGACATAACGTTTCAACTGATTTAGTAGAAAAGAGTAACAAGTAGCAGTAGCAGCAGCAGCAGCAGCAGCGACGACATAACAGCAAGGACGTAAAGCAGAGTGAAGATGGCCGCCTACCGTGGACGTCGCAGTTCGAATCCTGCTATCACAACTTGCTTTTTCGATTTGGACAATACCCTCATCGAGACGCGAAGGGGCGACAGTATGGCCTGCAGAAAGGTATAAAAAAAGCATTTACACATAAATAAATAATATTTTCTATGAAAACATCATTTTCCCCGATTGCACATGTTGACGTAAATGTGAAAGTTCGCGGTGCGTACGTGCGTGTCATCACACACATATATGACGTTTTGAATAGTGAATACATGTATGCACGCGCGATTATGTCGTTTGTTTTCGCGAGAATTTTCGATAAGATTCTATCGATCAATGGATTAGTCCATTGGTTAGAGAGCACCTTGAAGTAGAATTGAACGGGGCGCGCGAGGTCACGCGTGTCAGCAGACGACGCAAATTAAAAGAGCGCGCTGCCCATCCGCCATCTTGCTTTTTTCTATAGCAATAAAGTGCATGTATATTGAAAGATCGTGCTCTTTCCTTGTCCCCCTCCAACCTCGGCCTTTCCTCATCACGCATCAAAGCAAAAGTATCACCGAACCTTTTATATACGACGCAATTACTGTGTTTTTTGCCCGCGTCTCACCGCCGCTGACGCAATTTGTGAAACGATCGAAAAAGACGATAAATAACCTAAAAAAATGCGGGAACTGAGAAATTGTCACGTTTTCAGTAAAAACTCGTGTCAACAGTTTTGTGCCTCGAAATAATTCACTCACCTGACAGCGTGTACATGTTTTGAGTTGGGAGAATCGTTCCGCTATGTCTATTGTGTTTTGCTTGTTGAGCCGGGCGCGTGCGTTTCTCTCTTGTGTATAACTCTCCGCGGAAAGAAACTTGGGCAACGAAATTTCACTAGAGCGAGGAGGGGAGAAAGCGCCGAATTTTCTTGTGCGACGTATTTCTCCGAGTAGTTCTCCGCTGGAAATAGAAAGCCCTCGTGTAATACGAGACGTTTCCCGTTATAGCGCTATCACTTATTCGAGCCGGTACTATTTTTGGAAGCCGCGAGTGTTTTGTGTGGGGTTTACGAAGTACAGCCAATCGAGAGCGCGACTCGTCGTCTCCAGGGAGGGCTGTCAACTCTCTTCGTAACCGAGTGCCTTTTTTAAACATTTTATCGTGTTTTTCGTTTTTTCGTCCTCGAGTTGGTGGCTGTGAAGGGAAAAAACGGGGCGACCAGAGAAAAAAATGTATATATAACCGTAAAACACGTGGGGGAGAAGATTATTTTGGAATTGGTTGGAACTTTAAATCTTTTAATCCTCGAAAATTTGTGTCCGCGTAATTTTCACTCGTTGGCTCGTTTCGCGTACGGAATCGCGCGCACGTGGCAATCTTTTAATGAAAATTTGGCTCTCTCCGTCTTTTTCGTTTCGCTACTTAATTTTTACACCTACGCTTTGCATAGACACGAATTTTGTAGCTTCCCTAAGCTGCGCCGGTGCTCCCCTCAAATTGGCAACGTCGAGAAGCTATTTTGGTAACGCCCCGCCACCACCCGCGTGCGGAGAAAGCAAACGTGTGTCAAAGGGCAAGGCTAGAGAGAGCGACGAGAAGCTCTTTGGCTTTCTAAAGACTAGTAGGCTCCCTGCGGCCCGTCGAAAAGGTTGTTCGCGCGTCGTTCGAGAATTTTCCAACCGGCTGCTCGGCCGTTAACATTTTTCTTCGCACATTTGTCTCGTCGCGAAAATGAGTATTCCGGAGGGCGTTAAAAAGAGCGTCGCCATCCTCAAGATGGTGGAAAGCGACTCGGAAAAATTTGCCGCACTTTTCATGGTGACCAAACTTGTGGACGCGAGTGATTGCAGCGCCGCGGCAAAGCAAATGCTTTTCGAGGCGATCGGCACAAAATTCCTGCGCAAACTTTTGTCCAGCGACGACGTCCCCGTCGATTGTCCGCCTCAGGTCTACAAATCGGTGGCTCTTACCATTCTCTCCTCGTTTTGTAACGAACCGGAACTCGCCGCTCATCCGGACATGATCAGCCACGTGCCGGCTCTCCTGCAAATCGTTTCCCAGGCGGACGACGACGCGCCGGACGACACGTTGATCATCGTCAGCGAAGCATACACTTGTCTCCAGCACATAGCGCAATATCCTCCCGGCCAGAGAGCTCTCGTCGAACAGCGAGCCATTCCCAAGATGTGCGAGATTTATTCTGAGAAAAGTTTCCAAACCGACGAGGCGCTGAATATTCTAGTAACCTTGGTGACCAACATCGGGCCGCAGGCCTGGGATCCGGAGGACACGGCCCCGTTCCACGGCATCGTCAACAAAATCGCTTTGGACTTTGAAACCGATCACTCGGAGAGGAAATTCGAATTGTGCTCGATTCTGCAGGCTCTCGTATCATCCTGCCGCAAGGAATTGATATCCTTGACGGCTCTGCAAGAATCTTGGCCTCAGAGCATTTACAAAGGCCTGAGCGACATACTGGGCTCGAAAATCGGCAAAAACCAGCGGGATCCCGCCCTCAAACTCGCTTCCGCTTCGCTCGATTTACTCGGAGTCGAATGGGCTTTGTCGGACGAAACAAAGCCCAAAGTATTTTTCCTTCTCTTGATACAATTGGCTTGCATCGAGGTGCGCATGCAATTGGAGGGAAAACAGTTGAGAAGCGTCGTCGCTAATGGCGAATTGATCACCGCCTGTTTTCTCATTCTGGAGATTTCTCTCGGTTACATAACCAGCGACCAATTGGATTTGGAACAAAAAGAAAAGCAGTCTTTGTACACAGCGTTGAAAGGAGCATTCGCTGCCATCATCGGATTGCTCTTGGCGGTCTCTAAAATGAAAGAGTTGACGGACGTCGGGGAGAGAGTTTTTGTTTGCGCGACGGTGCGGGTTTTGTCGGCTTGGTTGGCGCAAGAGACATCGGCGATGAGAGCCCAAGTGTACGCCGTCTTGCCGTACATGTTGACGGTCGCCAACGACACGTTCTACGCTCATCGCAACCGAAAAATGGCGGAGAAGGCACGAGCCGGTGCTCGTAGCGACGAAGGATCATCATCGTCCTCCGTAGAGCCCGTGGTTCACGATCCTCTGAGCGACGTCGATATTCTGCGACTCATGTTACCGGCTCTCTGCTATTTGGCCGTCGAGGAAGACGCCAGGAAAGTCTTGCTCAAGCACAAACAGGATCAGATATTGTTCGAGTGCTTGTCTTACCACTGGACGATCGTGCATTACAAAAAACCTCCGGTGCCTCGCTCCGAACGACTGAAAGCGATCAAGGAACCGGAAAAAGAACTGGAGCCTCATGTGCTCAGCGAAATGCAAGACTCTCGAGCTGCCATGGTCTCCATATGCAATATCCTCATGAACATTTCGGTTCTCGAATCTAAGCTCGTCGAAGAATCCGGCACTTTTATAAATTTGCTGAAATTTATTTTCACAAATTTACCGGAGCTCAAACAAATCCCAGAAAATTTGGTGCTTCATGGACATTTGGCGGTTCTGGGGCTTTTGCTGCTCAAGCAACAAGCGAAACTCGTGAAGAAAAATGATTTCTCCATCTGTCGGTACATCCAAGCGACCATTCGATTCCTCTGGGACGCTTACAACGTCGACGAGAGCAACGACCCCACCGAATTGGTCGTTTCCATGTCCTACAAGGAACACTGGATGGAAATAATGGAACTGTGGTTCCTCGGGATGCAAACAATGGCCGGAGTTCTACAGCTTATTCCATGGATCGCCGAGTTCGCCATCGAGTCTGGTTGGGCCCAAGGCATCATCGAAATTCTCAAAAAAGTTAAAATCGGCAGTTTACCCCCGAACGTCAAATCCGCGTACGAAGATTTACTCTGCCATCTCGTCAAAGCCGATTCCAGCGTCGCTGCTGTCTTGAAAAAAGCCGGTGCTCTTGCAGTCTGCAGAAATCACCGGATGATGGAATTGGGAAAAAATCTTTTTGGCGATTAAACGTTTTTTACACTCGAGACTTTTTCTTCTCTTCGTAATCATCGAATCTGTGTGACGTCTCGTCGGTTTTGTATCTTGGGCCAAGGGGCTCGCTATTGTCGAGAATTAAAGGCGACTGGAGAAGAGAAAAAAAAATTTTCATTTAAACAGAAAATTGAAAATAAATTTTTTTTTTTGGAAAATTTAATTTTTTTCGAAATAAAAACGTCATTTTTGAAAAATCATTGAGCAAGAATTAAGTGTCATTGATAAATATACAAAATGAGTGCGTATAGTATTTTGTTGAGGCGAGAATGACTCAGGAGGTGAGAAATGAATCGAGTGCCAAAAATAAGCGAGGAATAATATCATCAATGACGGGAGGGGGGTTGTTTGACAAGAACAGCTGCGGAAATTGTAAACGCATTTGTTTCGAGATAACAGCCTTGAAATAGTTTATCCCTGAGGGAGCCAAAACGGAAATATTCGACGATCGGGTTCTCGGTGGTTTTGTTTTCATGGAAATTATTTGTCGAGAGATCTTAGTCGAACGATGAAAAATAAAAAAATCTTGTAAATTGCTCGGACGAATATTTCTCGGGCTGTTAATCCGTCGATGCTATTTTTACTCGTTTCTCTGCGACGAGATCAGTTGCCAAAGTTTTGGAACGACTCGAAGGTGGAAAGAAAAAATGTCTAAAGATGGTTAATTAGCTGCGGTGTCCAAAGATTGATTTTGTTGTTGTGGCTTGATTTTTAAGGGATTTGTAATGTTGGATAAATTTCAAATTAAACGATATATATCAATTTTTATACATATGTGAGTCGTAGATTTATTTATTGTTTATAACGAGAGAAAAATGAAACTGAAGTTCGCAACGTTGGAGTCCAACGAAAAACACGTTTTTGTGATACTTGCCCCAAAAGTTTGATTTTCCATTTGCCTCATTTGTAGCATAAAATACTATTTTCCTTTTTGTTCAATTCTTTTTTTTTTTAATTCGAGGTTTTTTTTAGAATTTGAAAAACCTTAAAAATTTTCATACCGATATTCGGTTTGAATCCTGAAACAGGATCGTTTCATTGTCCTGATCGAAAATAGAATAAAAATCTTGGGTTCTGATAAAGAAAAGACGGAATTTCGTTGGATTGCAACGAACTAAACTTGAAGATCGCGAGATGAAGGAGAGGATGAAGATGAAGAAGATAAATTGATGGTGTGTTGTGTGGTCATATTATTTTGTCCGACTTTAAGGTTCAACTGTTTTAACACTTGGAAAATACCATTTAAGCTCTGTTGTTGGCACAGCTGATTTTGTTGTGATTACAGCAGTGTCCGTGGGTGCGACTTCGAGTGTCCAATTATCGGCTCGAGTACTATTTGAATGAATCAATGCATTTTATAGGTAATCATTAAATATGAATTAAGCGTCTTAATTATTGGCCTATCTCGTGTCCATGAAAAAAGAAAAAAAAAAAAAAAAAAAAAGAAAAGAAAAAGACACATTTCGCGAGCGACGATTAAAAAATGCCATGAAATTTTTTTTATTTTGTTAATCCCGTCGTGGTACTCGCGAAATTTGGCTTTTTACCGTCTCTTTCCTCAATATAGACCCTCCCACGTATAAATATATCTATAAATATTTATTATCTAAGCAATTTTTTGTTTGTTTAAATCGCCATACCGTTTCTACGCCCTCATTCACTCGCTCGCGTCAACAGTGAAAAGTTTAACTCTCATATGTGTTTTTATCTCTTTGCCCGATACTCCTCGCTCCTGAAAATCGCAGCTCGCCGAGGAGTTGTGCCAAAAATATGGGATTCAGCAGGAAATATCGTCCGCCATCACAGCAACCTATCTCAAACAGTTCCGCAAGTGTCCTGATAATCCTGCCTACAGTCTGGACACCTGGCGAACCAGTTTGTGGTCCAAAGCACTTGGTGAAGCGTACTCGTACCTCGCCAGCGATATTTACTTGCGATGGCTAAGTCTGCGCTATCGCTACTTGGCACTCGGTATGGAAACCGTCACGATGCTCCGAGAATTACGCAAAAAATATCTCCTTGGATTGATCACCAACGGACCATCCAATGCCCAATGGGAAAAAGCTCACAAACTCGAACTCCAACAATATTTCGATGTAATTCTCGTCTCCGGCGATCTTCCCTGGGAAAAACCTCAGTCTCGCATCTTTGAAGAGGCTTGTCAGTGTCTCGGCGTTGCACCCAGAAATTGCCTCATGGTTGGCGACAAGCTCGAGACTGATATCCTCGGTAAATATTGGACATTTTTTTTTTTTTTTAAATATTTATTATTACTTATTAGCTATTGTTAGTTAATTAATTATTAAATTATTAATGATAATGTGACCAGGCACGGTCCAGCAATAATGAGCGAATCAAAATGCGATCCAAGTGGGACTCGATGGCAATAAATAATTAATATTCATTAATCTGATTAAATGAAGATTCAATTTAATTGAGTAATTAATATTCGTTCGTGAAGAAAATTTAATTGATATAAATTAATAAAATAATATTGACTAATGTTAATGAATTTGATATCAGGCCGGAGTCTTAATTAATGGGGGGAAATATTCAAATCCGAGTATTCTCAAAAAAAATTGAAACAAATATGTTCGAAAAAACATGAAAAAAATGTCAAAATTCGTAATTTTTTGAATTGATTCCCAGTAGGAGCTGAGATTTTTGTTTTATATTCTTGAAGATCGTGTCCATGATTTATTTTTGAAATATTTAGTAATTCTTAAAAATGCTGGAAATGTGAATTTTTGTGGAAAATTATCGGGACCTCGATAATAATGTTGTTTATTGGTTTAAATATTGATAGGAGGAATCGAGGCCGAGCTCGGTGGGACAGTGTGGATTCCGATGAGCGATAAAACTCGTTTAACGGCGGAAGATCCAAAGCCGGATTACACGATAAAGCGTATAACGGATTTGATGGTGATTCTGAAACGAGTTCCGGGAGCTCCGGAGTTGGAGGATTCGTCCTCGAACGCGTCTGACGGCAGTTGATGAGCGAGATTTGGGGGAAAATACAAGGAGGGCAGCTGCAGGGAGGAGGTTGTCGAAGGGGAATATTATGTCGAATTATTGGGAGCAACGGCGATGCGACGTGATTCAACGTCTCCGATTGTATCCTTACACTTTGCGATGATAGCAATAATTGCTGGCGACCGTTGATGCTCGAGGATCGAGGATGAAAAATCGTCAGCGATCGATGGCCTTGAAAAATCGAGTTTGCTCTTCGAGGGACTTTGGTCTTTGTCGAAAAATCGTGCAGACTTGAATTTCAGCCGACAGATTACGTAATTAATTCATCGAACGGGGAATCTCTCTATTTTGTCGATGTTGCACCCACCACGGTGGCTAAATCTCCACGGAATGATAACTTGAGCGGTAACATAAGTACAAGTACGAAAAAGATATAAAAATAGATGGAAAAAAACGTACAAAAGGAAAAAATTGGAGGTGGGAAGTTGAAGCGCGATAAAAATGTAAATTTCATTTTATTTTCCTATCGCATAGTTTCCCTCCTTTCGCGATCGTGTATCTTTCTCCAATATTTATCATTTTAATGGCTAAATGTAAACTAGACTATTTTGTATGGATCAACACTTTGACGATCTGACTAATTGATAAATTTTGAGCTCGAACTATTTTTCATCGCTCCGTTTCGAGGCGGTATCGACTCGGGCAAGCTCGACGAGATGGAAGAGACTCGATATCTGAGTAGAAAAAAAAAACAAAAAAATTAAATCCAACTAGGAAATTGACCTTGAGAGGGGCTGGAGGTGAAATTAGTTGAAGAAAATGACGTAGAGACGACGAGAGCGGTAGAAATATTTTTCTCCTTTATTCGAGGCGATAGAAGCGTTTTCTTTTTTTCTCTTTCTTTTTTGCCAATTTTTATGGATTTACTCGTTGGTGAGTAAAAAATTTGCGTTTTGGAGAACGCGCGTGTACGAGAACATTTTTTCGTACGTCCGGGACGTCAGCCCGAACTGTTGGCGTACACGACTTTTCTTTCGTGTATAAAAATTCTGTGTATATGTAAATATATATATGGCATGTACATTTGGTTTATGTACAGGTGAGAGAGGGATTTAGGAGAGCGGCGGGCAAAGGGGGTCGCGGGGTGAAGCGTTAAGTCCTCTGAAAAAATGTGAAATCCTCATTTTTTTTCCATTTCTTGATTCGATTTTTCTTCGATCGAAATCTCATCTAAATTGACGATTTTTTTCAGATTTTACCGAACAAGAACTTCAACTTTTTTCAAGCCTTGACCCGCTTTACCCCCCGTCTCCCTTACACGTTGATGCATCACATCGACGCATTATATTTTTTCACAATACTAGATATATTTTATCGTTGTTGAATGATGAACCGTGCGCGCGCGCGCGCGCGCGTCGATTTCCTTGTCACAATGTACTCGTGGGATATGGAAGAAAAAATGCATAAAATTCGTCGTTCCCGCTGCATGTAACTTTGGAGATAACTGCGCGAATAAAGATCCTGTGTAAAATTGCTAATTGTCGTTAATTATTGTCCTCGTTGTCTTCCTTAGAGTGGTGACCTCGCGAGCTTTGAGATGCGCGGCGTCCGTGGTCGGTGGGCGAACGAGAATGTCGTCCCGAGTGCGTCCAGGTCGACCAGGGGCCGCGACAGTCCAGCCTGCATCTACCGAATCTCCTCGGCTCAGGATCCGCCGAAATTAGCGTCTCCGAAGCATCGAACGACGAAGCTTTCGATAATTTGTCTTTAGGCTCCTCTGACCTTCGCGGACTTCGCAACGTAATCGGCGTCACACTCGACCGTGAGGTCCTCGAAGAATTTTTCGCATTAAAATTCTCCTCCCGGAGAGTCTCCGATGATTCGGGCCACGTGCTCGCCATGTTCGCCAAATTTTCCGCTGAAATTTGCGCCGACGACACGCTACTTGATCTCCTCAGTCTCTTGAGACTCTCCATTGCCATTCTCACGCTCCGAATCAACGAAGTCCTTCGGTGAATCGTGTCTCGACGAGGCAACGCGCTCAGATCGAGCTTTTCCTGCGATTCTCTCGATACCGCGCCGCTGTTTTCACTCAGCCAAGGAAAAATCGATTTTTCCCTCGCAGAATCCTCCTGGACCTCCTGCTGCCCGGCGGAAACATTGTCCCGTGACCTTGACACCTCCTCCGCCTCGCTCATCTGCAATGATTTTTCTCTCTCGGCCGATGCTAACGAGGCCTCTCCAAACATCGACATAATCGGTTCGCGGACACAAGCCCTGACGCTCCTTTCGATCGCACACTCAAAATCCGATTTTCTGTTCTGCTTTGCAAAACAAGGACTGCACATCTGTCGCAATTTCAAAATCATTTTCAATTCTTATTTTTTTAACACATCTCCCCCTCGACCAATTTGCCAACGAACCAACTCGTATTTTTTTCTTCTCTTGCACGGAACACTCGGTTGATTACACGCCGGCTGCATCACTTCCCACATCGAATCCTTACCCACTTCTTTCCGAATCGAAACTCCCGATGGCCGTCTACTTCGCAGCAGTTCTATCGATATCGGAGGGCTTCGAATTCCGGCATCTTTTTGTTTTGCTCAGGGGACAATTTCAGTGTCGTTAAACATTTATTTTACGAGAAAAATTACAAAACTCCACGTTATTATTCATTTTCCACAAAAAATTTGACTGGGGAGCAAAAAAAAATGGATTCAATTCATTTTACGAGAAAATTGACGAAATTCAAGGTTTTTTTTTTTTATTTTACACAAAAAACTCACTCGAAGGAGCAAAAAAATTAGTTTTAATTCATTTTACGCGAAAATTGACGAAATTCGATGTTTTTTAATCAATTCTGCACAAAAAAAACTGACTCAGGGGAGCAAAAACAGGGATTACATTTTTTTTTCGAAAAAGTGCGACTTTTTCTCGGTTGGTCAAAGATTTCGGAGGAAAATTGGAAAGTTGCGGAGGAAAGTTTGGAGAAATAAATGAATTTTTGGGAGAATTTGTATTTTTGTTCGTACAGTTGGAATTTTGACGTCGAATTTGGTGCGTTCGAGCGCAAAAATTAGTCTCTGTCCGGAGAAGTCAAAACTTTTGGGGAAAAAAGTCTATTTTCATTTTTTAGGAATTTTTGTTGTTTGGGTAAAATAAATGGATTAGGTACCGGATGTTCTGCTGCCAGAAGCGCTTGATTTTCTATTCCCTTTTTGTGGGGTTGAAGAATTTTCGCGGCTGGGGCTTTTGCTTCGTTGAGTGTCGGGGCTCGAGGAACCTGGAGATTTTTTGTCACTTTTTGGTTTTTCTCCCCCCTTGGATTCTCCCGTTTCGTTTCTTTTTTCTCCCGAACTTTCGGGCTCAATTTCCGTCGGTTTTTCCGCTTCAACTTTTGGCTCCGATTTCTGACTCTCTTCCGAGTTTATCGTCGACAAGGAACCGTCCAACACTTGGGAAATTTCTTCGGGCAAACTTGGTAATTCGTCGTCCGTTGGTTCGTCGATTTTCTCGGGTTGTGGCTGCTCCGAGTCTTTTTCTAAAATTTATTCAAATTAAAGAGTGAAAATGGGGAATTTTTTCTTTTTTTTCATATTTTTTTGGAAATTTTACCTGTTGCGATTTCCGTGGTCGTTGCCTCGTCGTCGGACACGACACGAGCTTCGCTGAGCTCCGTCGAATCCTTTTTTTTTTGCGATTTATCGAGATCGACGCTTTTTGTTTTCGAAGATTTTCTGTCATGCGATGGACTCAGAGATCTTTTTCGTTCGGGTGTGCTCTTCCCCGTGCCGGAGACTTTTTTATCTTTAGAGTTATTTTTCGCTACGATTTTTCTTTTTTCTTCGTCGTCGCTCTGAAGCGAATTTTTTGGCGATTTTGTCACGTCGTCGAGTGAAAAATCGGTTGGTTTACTTTCCGCCACAATTTCGTCGGATTTTTTTGGCTCCTCAATCACTCGCTGTAGTTTTTGCAATTCTGAATTGCTCGATAGATTGCTGCGGGTTTCTTTATGCATTTCTCTCTCGTAAATCGAGGTCGCGACTTCTTTACTTTGCCCTTCGACCTGCGAGGCCTGACTTACAACTTGCGGCGTTTTCTCATCGGTTTGAGATTCTTCAACTTTTTTCGACACATTTACTGCTTGCTTTTCCTCCGTGGAGGGACCGGAAGTCCTGAAATTTCAACGCGAACAATTGAACCTTCTTCAAGGCTTCCAATTCTTTTTTTTCGACCTCGTTTTCGCAATAAATTTATTTTCCTCAAATCACGACAATACATCGATTGAAAATTTTTCATACTTCATCCATTGCATAAGAAATTTTGAACTTTATGGACAATCGAATTCACATTGCTTGAAAAATTAACTCACGCAGCTTTTTCTCGGCACTGACACTCACAGTTTTCAGTTATTTTTTTACTTTCTTCATCTGGAGTCCGGCCCATTCCCTATTTTTCGAAGTTTTACGGAATTAATTAAATTTTTTTTTTTTTTAAATAAATTTTAATTAATTAATTAACATTTCAATTAATTAAAGGCAATTTTGATTGATCAGTTTTTGATTTCTCAATTTTGTCTAATATTGATTAAAATTAATTTCAATTTTTGAATAATTGAGATTAAAGCTTGATCGGAATTAAAACAGAATTTTTATGCCGAATAAAGATAAAAAAATTTGAGCAATTTTTGTGAAAAATCCTGTTCAAGAAAGTATTCGAATTGAAATTTGGGAATTCCGTGGTATTATTTGCAATTTACCGTTTCCTTGATTTTATTCCTCAGATTCCTGCAAATTGTTCGAACCTGTTCAGGATCCAATTTCATTTCCATTAATGTGACGAGAACTTCGCGTTCCGAGACCAGGACATCACGCCCAGTACCCATCAGTAAAATGTCATTTTTTGCAGCCAGCTGGGCGGACCACGGTCTACGACTCGAATCACCGGAGGGTTTCGTTTTCTCCTTATTTTCCGAGAATTCTCTGACGTTCAATGACAGTTTCAGTTGATTTATTTCTCGATACATTCTTTCCTGAGGTAGGGAAAAAAAATTAGAGCTTTTTTAATTGCCATCGGGAGTGAAGAGATTCAATTATTGATGAGAAACAAAATTGCGACAATGAAAAGTTGTAAATTGTAGAGTTTCGATGATTTTTTACTTTTTCTTTGGATTTTCAGAGATTTTAAGGTTAAGAGGGGATTGAGGAATGGCTTACTTTGTCGAGACATCCACAATTCATTTCCACATGTTTTTTGAATACCTCGTGAAGTTCTCGATCAGTGTACAAGCCTTTCAAAACAATTTCTTGCGTGAGGTTATAGAGAAATTTGGCATATTTAGCTTCTTCGCAGCGATCAACAGTGGCGGGGAATTTATTGTCTTTTTTTTTACTTCCGGTTCGTTGGGGACTGGAATGAAAATTAGCGCGGGCCGGCGCACATCCGCAATTATTTCTAGCGACCGGCGAGTCAATACCGGAAGTGTCGGAGGAGGACTCGAAGCTCGAGTCGTAGGAATAAGTTTCGTTGATCGCTTTGAAGCCTCGGCCTTTTCGATTATTTAGTTCGCTTCGTGGCGCCTCGCTCATTTTTTTTCTCGAGTCCTCCACTTCCGGTTGACGATCTATTCTTCCTCCCGTCAACATAGACGATCGTGACGCTCCGTAAGAACGATTCTGGACATTTGGCGAAACGCACTCGCTCGTTCTCGAGTAACGGCCCACTCCCGAAGCCATTTCCGGTCTCGAAGAACTTCGCGGAGAGCCTCCGCGACATCGAATGTTACCGCAACTTCGGTAACTCTGCTCCAAACTCTGCTTTCTCGCCATGTGCAAACAATTCGGATCGCAACCCAATCTCATTCGTAACAAGTCCTGGAAAATCATCGCGTTCTCGATCAATCAAAATATTTCGTAAACTTATTGGTTATTAGAAAATTTGTAGGTTATAGAATTTTTTTTTCTCCCGGAAATCTCGAATTTTTCGTGACTTCCGGTGTTTTAGCCATTTTTTTTTTAAATATAGAGCGAATTGGAAGCTGCACTGACGACAGGATGATGTTCCGTATCGTAAGCTACGCCATCGATGAATTCTCTTCGTGACAGAATTTGGTCGAGGGACTTGGAACCGGTGGAGGATCTCGAGCTGGCCCGTTTTTCGCGAAGGTATTTCTTGTTTCTTGCCTCGACGACACTCTGAGCCATTAGAATGCGTCGGAGATGAGAACTCATGCGATTGTACGACGACAATTGTTCAAAGTGATTTTGGCCCGTTTGATTGTAAACTGCGTTTGAAAAAAAAATCAGATACCGTGAGAACAAAAATTTCAAAACAAATTACAGAAAAAACCGAATTTGACATCTCGTTAATATGGAAATTCATTTAGACACAAAAAATTTTGATTAGCCGCAAAAGTCATCTGTCAATTTACATACCGGAACTCTTACGTTGAGCGTCCCCGTTCTGGAGTGTCATTTCCGACTCTTTTTTATTTTCGTCCGTTTTCTACTTATTCCCACCGTCCAGATGGTCGTTTCTTTCGCATCGTTTATCGTCGACGAGAGACCGAGAAGACGCGCTTTAGAAATATCTTTCCGAAATTTTGAACGTCACACAAACTCTGTATTTTTTTAATACGCAGTTTCGTGTCTGCTCTCGTAGTTCGGTGGATTCTACACGCGGCTTGTTGTCCTGTCTCGTAGCCAGGCAACCATTGGCTCAAGCACAGCTGACGCGTCCAACAACACGCTTTACTTTTCATCGGATTCGATGCATTTTTCCTTCCGTTATTAAGATTTTCTAGGGAAAAGGAAGAAAATTGAGGAAACTAATAAAAATTTCGTATTTTTCTCATCAATTTTTATTATCGAGACATATTCGCCGTTATTAAAGGGGGTTAGTCGAATAAATAAGTTACACATTGCTATGATATGCTCTAGCAGCTCGTTGTACACGAGTTGTCATTGGAACTTAGTTCCTCGAGTCTTTAAAGAGCTAAAAATACGAAAATCTTAGTCTTTTCATGACGAGCGAACGACGGAGCTGTCAAATGTACTTGTCCCGAGACTCTACCGAATCTCTAACCTGAAATATAAGTCGCGATGTTATGAAGAAGATTGCGGTTCCGGGAGTGAATTTGGAGGTTAGGAAGCGGCCATTTAATCTTTACATGAGGCGTCTGTTCGCCGCGCAATAAAAAGGATAAAATTTCGATGAGGCGCGTTATAGTTGACGACTATTTATAGCGCTGAATCGTGTTTCTTCGATATATCGATCGAGATATACCAACAAATATATATATGCACATTCCTAAGCGTATAAATTGACGAATATATATATATAATATTGACTCGCACGGTGATTTTAGGCTAACGCGTTCGCCTACAGGAAGAACGTATGATAAATCACAGCTACGATGAATAACGTCGTCACAAGATCGAACAGTCATTGGCTACAGAGAGTTGATGAAAAGTATGGAGAGAAATCCATGGGAACGGAATGAAAGTTACGTGTCCGCGAGAGCATCGAGGAATAAATAAGAAAGGGATGAAATTTAATGAAGAAAAATGGGCTTCTGGGTCAACCGAAATTTCTTCAAAAAGGTCAGCATGTGTACGTTGAGCCCGAGCGTGTATCGAGAGTGCTGCGAGGAATACGTGCGTTCAGGGAAGCTGCAAAAGCTCCATGGGAATTCCGCAGGACTCGTCGAAAACAGGAAGAGGATCGATTCGTGCCGAAATTTCGTTTGAACCAGACAAAATGAAATAATTAATAGTAATGACAACGAAATGGGATAATAAATAAAAATAATTTTTCCAGGTGCAAGCTCGGACGCATTTTTCAACATTGTCGTTCTCTTCAGGCTTCAGGACCGAGGGCCGATTGGATTTCTTCTTTTTCATTGATCCCTTGGGCTTCCTTGTCGTCCTTCTCCAGGCCAGAAATAACATAAACCGGCTGTTTGTTGTACGCGAGGAAACGCTGATCGCCAGGCAATATTTTTTCAGAATTTCTGACTCTCATTTTTTTGCGATAAATCATCAACAGGATGAAAATACTGCCGAGCAGAAATGCGCTCACCGAAGCGATTGCGAAAATCATGTTTCGATACAGCGGCGTTTCGAACTCTGCACTGATTTTTCGTTGCTCGAGGGCCAGGATCTTGCTCGCGATTTCTGCCCTCGGCGATGGCCTGTGAATGAAACGCGACGTCGTCGCATCCGGAGCGTATCCAAGAAGAGCGAAACTTCGCGTTCTCGCCAGCTCCTCCAGGTGGAAAGCCACGTCGATCTTGTCTGACCCGATTACTTCGAATCCCAGAATCGCCTCCTCTCGATCAATCTCCACCGTCACGCCGTCACTGATCGACGCTCCGATATCGTGCAGCATCTCGTTCGCTGCTCTCCCAAAACGCTCCGTGTCCGTACCCACGAAATGACCCGGAAACCGAAGAGTCACTTCCACCGCCTCCACCGGCGTGAAAACTAGAAAAAAAACACCATTTTTTTATAAAAAATCGATTTCAGAGAAAAAAAATCGGGAAAAAAATCCACTATAACGAGAAACTCGATAGAGTCTCGGGACAAGTACATTTGACAGCTTCCTCGTCTCCTAGCCCAAGGCTTGCCACTGTTATATACGCGAATATGCTCGTTTAATGACGCCACAGCGGCTTTAAATCGTTCTTATGGAAAAACGGCTTCAGGAAATTTTTTTATATCAGATTAAATTTAATTATTACTTGGTTATTATTATTTTTCTTTCATTTTTTCTCATCGTCCCGAATGGAGAGGTATGTGTAAAGGAAATACTCACTGCAGGTGCTCGTGCCAAGAAGGAAAGGTTCAGAGCCGACGAGTTGGTTGCCAGCCTCATCGACGCACCAACAAGTTTCTCCGGCGCATTGAGTGGCTTCGAACTTGCCATCGGCGTCGCAAATGGCAGGAACATGTCCGCGTTCGCGCATGGCTTGGCAGCGAGTTTCGGGCATTTTGGCGACAGCGATGGTCCATCTGGTGGTGGTCGAGATGGGATTGAGGTCGGAGCCGAGGCCGAAGGAATCAAAATCGGGGAGCGGCGAAGAGAAGGATGAACCGGATTGATCAAGAGGGTCCATGGGGAATCGACCTTTTCGGGCTTGCCGGAAATTGCATTTGGGCTCTTTGTCCCGAACGAGAGATCCTTTAATAGCTTCACCTTTTTTGTCGACGCACCAGCAAACACCAACGTGTTCGAGGCATTGGACGGGTTCCCAATCGCCAGTCTCGGCTTTGCATCTTGGCAAGAAATACGGTAGTTTGAGTCTCTGGGCAGTCTTGAGATTTCGCTCTCTCTGGAGCTCGCAGTCGGTAAGAACAGGGCAAACAGTGTTGCAGACTAGTTTGCTGCTGAAGTCGTTGTGGCCAGTGGAGCATTCGTTTTTGGATCGCCGACGACATTCGTTCAAGGCTGGATCGAAATACCACCTCTCGGACCTGGTCGTCTCGTTGAGGAAGCCGAGAACTCCGGTCGACTCGCAATCAACCCGACGAGTCGGCTCGAAACAAACTTCCCGAGGTTTTGGGCAACACACCGCGTACTCGTCCAACGGAGATAATTGGCATTTGTGACTGGAAGGACATTGACGACCGTGAGGGCCACAGATCGCGGTCGCTCCATACTGCGTCACCAACGGCGCGCCGTTAGGACAAGGATTATCCTTCTTCGGTAGACAAACCGGAATTGGAGGACAAGGCGGCGAACTGCATTCAACCTCGACCATCCGACACGCCTCGTTCTCGCCCCGGCAATTAACACCTTTGCACGGGTCACGACATTGGCAAACCGGACAACCGCTTCCAGGATCAAGCTCGAACCCATGAGGACAGGACAATTCGCACTCCATTTCCGAGCACATCAACGGCCTGTTGCACTCCGGACTACCACCCTCTGGCATCCTCGTCCCCGGCGTCTCATGACCTTCCCCATCGACGCACCAACACATACCACTTTGACATTGAACTTCCTCGTAACTTCCGTCCCCCTTGCATTTCGGAATGTAATTCCGTCTGGCCGGCTCACCCGATTCACGCGCTGCATGCTCCGCCACAGCTCGCGCGTGTTGACACGCCGTCGCTACCACCGGCTCCACGCATTGAGTTCCACAACCGGTCGAACAACACTTCCAGTTCTCCGAACATTCTTGATCGCTACTGCAACGCACCTGCTCATTGCAAACGGATTCATTAACGGTCTGTTTTTTCAGACTTAGCCATTCATCCTTAGATTAATGGCTTAGCCATTTCATCAACATTGAAAACTGGACAAAAAAGAAATTTCACCTTCACATAGCTTCATGAACAAGCAAAAGTTGAAAAATGTGAAAAAATGGATTTTTTTACGTACCTCGCAGCTCGAGGAACTTGGCACAAGGTAAGGACACTGTCCGGGTTTGGTAGCGAGACAAGCTGGCACGGCTGGACAATAATGACCTTCCCCGCAATTGACGTCGACCATCGTACAAGTTCCTCGTAGTTCGCAGCTGACGCCTTGGCAGGGGACGCGACATCTGCAAGTTTCGCAACCAGCCGGATCGAGTTCCCGCCCATACGGACACTCGAGATCGCAGTCAACTTTTATTTCGCAGCTCTCGATCAAACTTCGAACTTCTTTGCAATCGTCGAGCGTCAAATTTCCATCGGTCTTCAATGGCACTCCGTATTTGTTGACACATGTGCACAGCTCCCCTTGACACTGAAGCGGCTTCCAACTCCCATCGGCCTCGCAAATCGGCGAGGTCATTGCCAAGGTCATCCCGTCTCGAGTTCCTTCCATGCGCTCGTTAAAGTCTCGCAGATATTCGCACACTGGAAATCAATGAGGGCTCCCGTTTTTTCACTTTTTTCTTCAAGGTTCATCGAATTTTTCAATAAATGTGAAGTTTTCACCAAAATTTTGAAGAAATTTCAAGTTTTCATCGAAATTTTGGAGAAATTTCAAGTTTTCAACGAAATTATTTGAAAATTCGAAGTTGTGACCGGAATTTGTTGAGTAGAATCCAAATTACTCACTCGTTGGTATTTTGACCTTGGTGATCGGGGCGATGGCACAGCAAACGAACTGATTAGCTTCCGGTACCAGAACGCACTCATGAGCATCGGGGCAACTGATTCCTCGAGTGTCATTTAATCCTGTATCATTGGATGAATTGCAAGTCAGGGCATTTCCAGCCTCGTCGCTCAACGGAGGACCCAAAAGGCAGGGACTCTTGTACGCTTTTTTGGCTATGCATTCGGGCCTCGTTGGACATAGAAAATCAGGACAGCCGTTCTCGCGACGTAGCGTACATTCTTCTCCAAGGGGACAAGGATATCTGCGTCGATTAAGAAAAAAATGGAATTTTTTCATTTTTTTTTTTTATTCAACGTTGCAATTTTCTCTTGGCAGTGAATTATTTTTGGGTAAAAATTCAACCCCTTCACTGGTGGACCAGCCATCGGGCGGGCTACCCAAAAGAAAACGGTTTTTGACCATTCAAAATTTATATCAAATGATATTTCTGCATTTCTGCATATCGCTGAATAAAATTTTGCAAAAAAAGTGAAAAAAAAAAAAAAAACGTCCGAATCGCCCTCAAATCATCCGCCAATGAAAGGGTCAAAGGTTCTCCCTTGGATAAGCCAAAAAAATGGATTTTCAAGTTTTCGACTGTTAGAAATTTAAAAAATGTTCGACCAGACATTTTTGAATGATGGAATATTTACCCTTCGCAAGGATCATCGCACTCGCAGGTCGGACAGCCATGAGCATCGGTTTTGAAGCCATACTGACAGACTTGAGCACATTCCCCCTTGACAGGGCACGTGGAGACTGACAATGACCGTGGCTTACTAACGTCGGTGGAACATTTGACTCGCTTGGATGGTCCCATCGAGCCGGACACCTTTAAGCCGTCGGAATCGACGCACCAACAGACTAAACCATTTCGCGAACACTGTCGAGTCTCGTACGAACCATCTGCAATATTGACACTTGGATTTAAAAAAAAATCCCTAATAATTACTTCCGGCAACGTAAAAATAAAATTTAATAGAAAAAAATAAAAATAAAAAAATGTCGTTAATATGCTGGAACAAGGGCTGCAGCTGGAAATGCACTGAATTTTTTCTAACGTTGTTTATCCCCCGATAAAGGTATCAAATGCAATATTATGGTGGGGAATGACCTTCAACACCATAAAAACGATGGGAAACGCCATAAAATTTAGAAAATCGAAATTTGCAATGGGTCGAAGTGTTTTTTTTTTTTCTAATACCCAACAGAAAAAAATGTACTGGACAGATAAAAAATGAGGAATTGGCGGGAGCATGACCGAGGGGAATTTGGAAGAGTGGAAAGTTTGAATAATAACGAACCTCGAGTACATTGTGGCACGTATCCTCGGCCCTGTCTCTCAGAGATGCTGAATAATTCAGCCAACATACGATTACGTCTGCAAGGGCTGAAGCCAACCGGAAGTGTGCAAACGCCTCGCCCGCATTTCTCGTTCGAACAACATTTTTGTGGCCCGGGACACTCGAGGTCATGCTGACAAATAGTACCGCAAAAAAGTGGCTCTTCCGTAGGGCACGTGCCTGGTCTTTCCAGTTGCAAACTTGATGGGCAACAAACTCCGTATTCTTGGGATGGCTCGACCAGACATTTGTACATCGGCGGACATGTCGGCTTGCCCGGAGTCGTGCCGCACAGAAAAGGCCGCGTTGACTCGGTTATTTGCAGCGGCTCACCAGCCGGACAAACATACAACAACGACTTTGCTCGCCGACAACTCGGGATCGGCGGACATGGCTCGCGCGAACAAGACGTCTCCAACAATTCACACGTTTGTAATTTTCCCCCAGGACAAACGATCCCCCGACACGGATCCTTGCATTCGCACTTTTGACATCCGCTCTCTCGATCGATCTACAATTTTTTCCAAAACATTTATTCGTTCCTTTTTGGGCAAAAAAAATGCTCGACCGAAATCTCGTGGAGGAGGTTTTTCAAAATTGAAAATAAAGTCGAAAAATTAGGTTTTTTTTTATTTTTATTTGCCCTTTTGACGTTCTTTTCGAAAGGAAGGCTCCGGATAAATTTTATGCTTATCATTTTTTGGGTTTTTTTTTGCCAACGTAATTGACGATCGATGGAAAATTTTGCATTTTCGATATTGACGTCAAAACTAAATCAAGGTTTTTGAAAAATGATGAGGTTTTTGGAAAAAGACCAAATTAGGGGCAAATAAATTGTAATTGTAATTCCAAAAATTGGAAAATTTTGGATTTGGGAATAAAAATGGATTATTTGGAATTTTCTGACGATCGTTCGGTTGGAAAAGCTGCAAAAAATGTTAACGGTAAATATATTTTTTTTCTCTTTGAGACACAATGATCGATCGATGAAAAATTTTGGATATTTGTCAATTACATCGAAAGTACATGGAGGTTTTTGAAAAGCAGTCAGGTTTTCGAGAAAAAAATCGTAATCGTAGGTAAAAAATTAGGAAATTTTGGATTCGAAAGAAAATTTTTTTGTAATTCTCCGAAGATTTTTCGGTTCGAGGAGCTTCGTAAATATTTTTTTTTCTTTTTTTTTTCATTACGTAATGAACGATTCGGAGGAAAAGTATAAAAAATCTTGATTTTTTTTTAGACTTACGTCAAAACCAAGTGGACACAGCATTCGGCATGAATGGGCTGGGCAGTCTCGAGGGTTTTCACAATCGATGGACGATCTTGTTGTGGATCTGGTGCCCGGTATTTCGGAGCCCAAATCATCGACGCACCAGCAGCTTTTCTTGGATTCGGGGCCTCCATATTCGCACTGTATTCTCTCGAATTCTCCGGTTACGTTGTTGCACTGTGGTACGTATTCGTTGAACGTACCAAGTGCACTCGATCTCCTTGTCGCTGCGAGAGCAAGCTGCTCGCATCCGGTCGTTTCACCGGGCACGCACCTCCGTCCGCAGGCTGTCTCGCAACATCTCTCCGACCCGCCCGAACATTCAAAGTCATTTGTACACCCGGGAGCTCGATCCGGACAAACGTTTTGTTCAACAAACGCTGGGCATCTCAGTCCACTCTTCAACACCGGTTCTAAATCGGCAAAACGGGAATAATTTCAAATATGAAGAAAAAGAAGGAAAAAAAATTATGAAAATTGCATTTAAAAACTGCAATTACATGTTCGCATGGGGAAAAATGCAGAAATTGAAAAAAAAACAAAAAAAAAAGATAAAAATTCCATTCAGAAAATACAATTATATATTTGCATCGGGAATAATGAAAAATTTGAAAAAAGTAAATGAATGAGAAATTATTCCTGGCAATTTGGTGATAATATTAGGGAAAAGGTGATTTTTCATGAAGCGAGATATTCGGAAAATGGAGTTGATTGAGTGCTCTCGGTAATTTTATTTATGGATTGGAAACTTTGGTCGGTAAATAGCTCATGGAATTTCCGAAAGTTGAATGCAAATGTGAGGCTATCGAATGAGGGAGGTTTTCTCTCGAGGATTGTTGAAAGAGTAGGCCTATATAATAATATCGATCTCTCGTCAAGGCGGATGAACGCGACTAGCTCGTACACCTTTTATATAAATATATAAAACTCCAAGTGTGTGTGTGTGTGTGTGTGTGTGTGTTATTGTCTCAACATGTGTGTGTGAGCTTGCTCGATGAAAATAATACAAAAGCGGTAGCGGAGAGTCCGAGTAACGGTATTCTGGCATCCTACTGCCACACTTGGCGAGCCACACCGCGTATCGAGTACCTGTCCCACGATCCTTGAACACGTTTCCATCGCAATTTCGAGTCAACGCCATACCGATACATCCAACTAACCAGCTTGGCTTTCCACGTTTTGTCCCTTTTCTCTCTATCCTTACCCTTCGTTTTTTTTTCAACTTTTTTCAACTTTTAATCTTTTTTTTTTTTTTAATTAATTTGAAACGACCATGTTCGGTATTTATAACATTTTTGTCATGAATTTTATGAAAATGCGGAAATTGGTTGTCTACTTTGTCGAGATATTCATTAAATTTTATTATTTATTTAATAATTGAATTAATTTATTAAAATGACAATTTTCGGTGTTGAATGTTTTTTTTAATGAATTTGATGGAAATGCGGAAATTGTATGTCGAACTTTAGCGAAATATGAAAATTGAATAAAATTTATTTATTTATTGAATTAATAATAAATTGATTAATTAAATGAATTAACAGTATTCCGTATTGAATGAGGATTTTTATGAATCTTATGGAAAGGCGGAAATTCTATGCCAATTTTAGGCAAATATTTAAAAAAATATTAATCTTAATTATTTATTTATTAATTAATGATGTTTTAATTTAATTAATTAATTAAAATAACAATATTCGGTATCAAATGGGTTACTATGAATATTATGGAAATATGAAATTTTCTTATTTTTTTATTTATTAAATCGAAAAAAAATCTATTTAATTAAATGAATAATTAAGTTATCGAATAAATTGAATTAAATTGAATATAGAAAGTCAACGTTCATTTTTATCCAAATTATTTCTGCCAGTAAAAGCTTTTTGGGCTTTTAGGTTGTGCTCTCAATATTTCCCGAACAATAGTGCGATCTCGTTTTCGTCTTTTTACGTTTTGCTAATTCGCTATGTTTTCAAATCGTCTGAAGTAGTTGCCAAGCACTGCCAGGCGTTTCTCTATTCTCCCGTTTATCTCTTCTCCGCTCATATTACCCAACCACCTCTCCAGATTCCCCACTATTTGAATAAACTCGAATTATAGTCAAAGTCCGTGATTCTCAACGAACGGGAAACCTTTTTTTTATTTTTTATTTTAATTGAAATTTTTAATTTTTTTTATTTTACAATAATAAATGGGAAATTAATTATACGAGAGATGTCGGCGTTGAAAAAAAATTAATTCCGAATTATAATTCGCATTCCGATAAACTAATTTTGTAAAATTGAATTGATAATTAATCGATGAGTCAATATCGAAAAATGAAATTCATTAGTCCGGAGAGACATTCCGGAAGGAATTATCGTCCCAGGCAAAAGTTAATTTAATAAAAGTCAATTAAAGGTAAAGTTTCATCGATTTCGATGAAAAAAAAAAAATCGTTAATAAATTTCTCACTGCACGTTGTCCTACATTTGGCCCTCGAGATTCACAATTAATTCACACTTAATCGAGCAGACTTGACCTGAAATGTAATGAATTTAAAAAAAGTTTCGTTCGAGTTGATTTCAATTCGGCTCGGCGAATAAACAAGAAGAAAAAAGTCGATAATTCGATAATCGATGGGATTTTGATTGTCGAGCAACGGGCCGCTTGTCCGGGCTATAGTTTCGCCAATTAATTAGTCACGTGTGACCGAGTCTGGTCGATGAAAACAAAACAAAAAATGGATGCTTATGAAGAGCTTTTTGAAACTGCATTTTTTTTTCACTCTCCGCGAACACGATGACGACGACGAGAGTCGCGAAATTCACGGACCGAGTAAACTCGACGGGAGTACAGAATAATCGAGTTTCTTATGTGTACGTACCGCCGGCGCCGCATCACAAACATAAACACTCGGCCGCATACATAACCCGCCACTAATGACTCGGCACGAGAGAAAGAGAGAAAGGCCCTCGCTCGCTTTTCTCAAAATATAGCCCAGAACCTGCGTTCCGGTTTCGTTCCGCCCGTTTCCGCGTTCTCGAACCTCTCAAACATCCGTGCCTAACGATTCACGGATTTATTCACGTATGGGCAACTTCACGTCGTCCTTTACGCGCCCGGAACATCACGTGTCCGATAATTCATCGAATTGGTCTCGAAAAAATGGGAGGGCCGAGTATTTTCGATTTTTCGAGCAAATTACGTTTTTTTTAAGACTCTCGGCAGTCGGGGCTGCGTTCAAAAGTTTCGGACACCCATTTTGTTTCCAGAGAACAAAGAAAATTTCGGAAAAAAAATTTAATTTTGATCAAATCGAAAAAAAATGGCGGTAGTTTTTGGTTTTGAGACTCGAAATTAATTCCATTCGAAAGGACATGGAAAAATGTATGAAATTTGGATCTGCCATTTTTGTTGTACGACCCATAGTTTCGGAGTTATCGAAGCGCGAACTCGAGTCTTTCGAAAATTGGAGAAAATTAGTTTTTGACGATGGAGACGCCTGACGTGGAAGGCCCCATGTCCGTTTATAAGATTCGAAATATATGTATACACGTTCCACGCGATTTCTTTAGACATCGCGGTGAGAAACGCTTCGTAGCGCGTTCTAGTTTTCCTACTACAATATTTTTCGTTCTATGTATTCTCTTTCTCGTTCTTTATGTTTGCCTAACGTTCGTGTTGTTTTCTTTAAGCGCGTTTGCATTACCGCGTCATTATGAAAGTCCATGCCGTGATATTTGTTCCGGAGATTCACAGTTTCGTATTGTCCACGGAAGCTTCGTTACGCGCTTTGTTTGTATTGCGAAAAAACAGATGTCGCGAGTTTAGTTGACACAGCGCGGAGCTCATCGAATCGAGGAAAAGAAAGAGGAAACGTCATATGTGTTTGTTTTTTTTTTTTCCGATGTCCAATGGTCCGATTTACAGGGACCGAAATATATTGTCTTGTCGCGAATGCGGTCGATTCTTAGAGTTTTTTTTTTTTTTTTTTTTTGTAAACAAATGTCTCTGGAAAATATTTTCGCCGCCATTTTTTGCTCGCGCATTGACAAAGAATGTTGATCGATTTTTAATCCAAACGCATCCGCCGATTTTTTGGTTAGAAAAAATAATAAAACGACGCTTCGGGATCAACTTTTTTTCAACTTTTATACGTAATTAGGATTTAATGGATTATTCGGACGGATGTGGGGCAAAAGGTCAGGAAAAGATTAAAAGACAATCTTTCCTCTCGCGAGGTTATGAAGTGCACGTGGAAAAACATGGCTATAGAGAAAGAAGAAGACGCTCAAAAGAGTCGGAGACTGTAGACGCTACACTGAAATATTCAGTGAACATTTCTCCCGTTCTATTATTGTACCTGCAAGAATCGATGAAGATGAGAATACGAGGAGGAGAAAATAAGTGGACGTGGCCCACACGGCGGCGCAGGCAAATCCCTTGTTGTACGATTCACCGCGCATCCTCGGCGCATCAAAATTCTCCTTTGAAATTCCACTTCACCTGAAAATAAAGTTTTATTCATGCCTTTATTTACCTTCAAATCTTCCTTCTTCCTATTCTCGCGTTCGACGATGGGGAGGTCTGTTTAAAATGAGGTTAACCGCCGAGTTCGTCGCGATCGAATTTTCTTCTGATACTTACGCGGCAAAAATGTGACTGACGCGAAATCGAGACGCCATTTTGTTTCCGGTGGAAAATTACTTTTGGGAATTGATAAAAACATTTATGAATGAACGTGACAGTTAAAAAACAATCCAAAGCCCGGTTCTTCGTCTATTTGTCGCCGAAAAAAGTTGAATTTTATTTTCGTTCTATCGTAAACAAATTAAAAGTTCTTTCGAAGTATTTTCGAACGAGTCCAACGGTTTTTCGTCTTCGGAGCCAATGAGATGATCGGGGGGCATGAATAACGAATGAGCGATTAGCTCGGACGGTCGAAACTAAGTTCGTGCTGCCTGAAATATTGATTCTCATTATTGACACAACAGGAGCCGGATTTTGTAGGTTAGTGGGGATTACGAAGGAACAGGTAATGCACGAGGGATGTCTGGGTGAGCGATCTTCCGGATGTGGGTCATTTTGTTCCGTCGGTTTCCTTCCGGGTCATGGCACAAACGTTTACGAAGCGTCGAACTTTCTATTGTCGTACGTACGCACCGCGTCTGACGCGCGTCGTACGTATTCTCCCGTATCCACATGCCGTCATCGAGACGTGAAACTTTCATAATGATAAAGAAATCGAACCGAATAAAGACCATCTTTCCAGGGGAATGAGGCTTCATAGAAAAAACAAAACAAAATAGAAAAATATTATCCCCGGACAATCAAACTACAAGTTAAGAAAGCGTGAGCATTTTTTTACTCAGCTCCATGCACACATAACCTTCAAGTGTCACATGACCGATATGGAGCGCGCGATCGAGCGAAAATCGTAATTTTATCATTTAAATCATTTATCGAGCGTTTTTCCAACCCAATGATTACTCCTTACGAATAATTATGAGACAATTACAAAAAATTATTCGAAAAAGAGAAAAAAAAGAGAAAATTTGAAAAAAATCGATTTTCCTCGTGGCCAGACTGCGGATCATTAAAAAATTCGAAAAAATTCGAACAAAAAAAAGTTGTTGATTTTTTTGGGTGGGGGAACATTCAGAATTGTCGTAATTATCGAAAAATATATATGAATGTGGTTTTCGAAGGAGAATAGAGGATGGTAAACCGCCGGGCTTAGAGTTTACGGTATCGAGGTAAGCTTTTCGAGACTCTTACCAAAATTAGTTTTTTCAAAGAGCATTGGGACATAAGAGAATGCCGGATAGAGGGAGAGGATAAGAGGAAAAAGAGAGAAAGCAAGAGACAGAGGGATTTTGTTAAGCTTCCTTTCAACTTTTTTTGTTTTTTTCTTTTCTTTTTTTCTGCGGACTCCGCGCCTCGTACTTCTATTCAGGTTCGTGGATATATTCTCCTGAAGTACTACCACATATGTAGAAAGTAGAATCCACGAATCAATCGATACGAAAAGCTAGGTCATAGCACTCTTATGTTTTTCTATATGGACGAGATCGAATTAAGTCAACTAGCTTCATTCCGTAATTAAGCACCAAATTACTCCTCATTAAAAATTCTTTTCCCCCTATTAACGGATCATTATTAACAATGGAATAAAAATTAATAATAAATTATGATGAATAATTAAAAATGGAAATAAATTAATAAATTAACGGATTATTGTTAACAATAAATTAAAAAATAATAATGAATTACGATAAATAATGAAAAATGGAAATAAATCAATGAATTTCCAATGAAATAATGGAATATGGAAATAAAATGATGAATTAACGGATTATTATTAAGAATGGATCAAAAATTAATAATATCCATTACGATAAATAATGAAAAATGAAAATAAATTAATAAATTTCCAATACATCCAATTTTCATTTAATCTCCATAATATTCTGTAATCGAGCAACAAATCATTGCTCATCAAAAATTTGTTTTCCCCCATTGCGCAATTATTATTAACATTGATAAAAATTACAAACATTAAGAAAAAAATAACAATAATTAATCACCTAACGATAAATTATGGAGTTTCAATTATTTCCTACGATATTTGTCCATCGAAATTCAAAAATGTATTGAATTTATTAAAAATGTAAATCATCGTTTGAAAAAAAGTTTGCTTGGCATTTGCAACACTGACAAAGAGAATATTTCGATAATCCGATTATGAATCCCTTTTTTATTTATTCAAACGAACATCTCGGAATCTTTTTTTTTTCTCAAAACCTTTGGGATTGGGATAATTCTGTCGATTCCGTAGTTCCCCATCGTTATCTCAATTTTCTACTTCCACTTGAAGGAGATGGAAGGCAGCTAATTTGGGCTGACAGTTGACGAATTATTTCGTATTCCAAGGACGCTTTCCTTGCCTTCAACTCCTGACTGGCATTCCGTGGAAATAATCTCAGGCGATAACTTTGAAAAAGTAAAAAAAATATTTAAAAAACGCACTTTAACTATTTCAAGACCTCTCTTGATTTTTTTAAAAAAAAAAAAAAAAAATGGAAATTGATCCTTTTATATTATAAATATAAATATAATTATAGTTATATTTCTGATAATTATAATTATAATTATAAATACGATGATTCTCGATAAAAATAGCTCGATTGGCCACAAATTGAATGAAATTCTGGATTGCGAATCGGGAGCTTCGGACTCGAGCCCAATGGAGAGGAGTGAGGAGGAAAATAGTGTCTGAATCGCGCCAAGTTCTCGAGGGCTCATCATTCATCCCAATGATTCTTGGCGATTTTTTCTTTTTTTTTTTCCGAACTTTCTCCGGTATGTCTTTCTCTTGTGAAAACTTTCATTCTAGTTTCTCGGCATGTGCGTGTGTGTGTGTGTGTATGTGTGGAGGAATGATTGTCACAGAAGGCAAGTCACGTAGATATACGGAGTCTTCTGCTGTAACGAGTGAAACAGCCAAGTGCAGGGAGCAGGAGAAGGCAAGAGTTCGCGTGTTGCCTCGTGGGAATGAGAATGGGGCGACAGGAATAATAAAACGTATTCCGAAGCAGCAACGGGATTTCGAAAAATTTTCTACAAACGCACGATAAATCTTGCAACGCCGTGCACAAATAAATTTTTCCTTACTCATCCGAACTTTTCACTCAAAAACGTACGTTTTCCATTTTTTTCCCGATTTTTCATGGGGAGATCGAATAAAAAATGTACCACGTGACACATGGAAGCGGAGAAACAGCCGGTGAAAAAAATTTCAGCCAATTTTACTTCGTTATTAGTTGGAACTCGGTTTTTATCATAATTAACGATAACTTTAGCAATAATAGCAACAATGGATGAATATAATAAAAATTATGATCAACGTTTGTCCGAAAAACTCGCGAAAATATTTTTTTTATTTGATTTTGTCGCGAGATCGACGAATTTTCGTGAAACATCGAAGGGGATACTAAAATCGAGCTCACGAAGAATCGAAAGTTTGGAGACTCGACGAGGAATCGAATTTTTGAAAGTTTTTGAAAATTCTCCCCAAAAAATCGATTAAAATTTTTTTTTTTATCGATTCAATGGAAAAAAATGGAAAAAGAGGGACTTACCTGATAATGTATCGTAATCCAATGTTCGCACAAGTCAACACGAAAAAAAACACCGTGACATGTCTTCAGAGATGATGAGAAAAACAAGTGTCAAAGGAGACGATTAACAATAGCAAAAAAAGGAAAATAGAGTCGCACAAATATTCGTTTCGATCGTTTTTCGATGCTCGAAGTCGGTCGGCAAATGCGCGAATCTTGCGGTTTCGAACGTATGAAGATACTTGGACGACGTACGGTGGTGTACTGGACGTGATCCCTGAGAACGTGATGATAGTCCGAAGCGCTCTCGCGGGGCCCCCTTCGCGCCCAATGACCCCCTTCTTCCGATTCTCGCTCTCGCGGCTTTTGACGCTCCGCGCCACATGAACCACCACAAATTTTACACTCGACTCAGTTCATGAGATTAACATATATTTATTTATTTATTATTAATTTCATTTCACTTTTATTCACTATTTTATTCGCTATTTACATTTATATTTGTTATTCATTTAATTTAATTTTTATTTATTATTTTATTTTTTATTTTGTTTATAATTATATCTACTTATTATTAATTAAATTATAAATTAAATCATAAATTATTTAATCTATTATATATTTGTGTGCGTTCGCAACCTCGCAATTCAACATTATCGAAGCCTCGGCTCGAAACCCCCACCCTCGCGCACGCTCATCGCCGAAATCCTCAGCCGGAACACAAAGAACAAGCAGGAGAGGGAAAAATGTAAAAAAGAGCAGCAAATTCCCTAGATGTTTGCGGATTTTCTCTTTTTTCTTCGGACTCTCGATCATTGGCCTCTCTCCAGTCTCTCCTGCGCTCGCTTCTCCATAAAAATAAGCGGTTATCGAGGCGTGCAGCTCTAGAATCTCGAGCTCGAATATCAGCTGAATGAATAATATTTTTCGATTTTTTTCGTTACGTTCGAGCATTTTTCTGCAGAGGGCCGAGATTTTTCAAGTTATTTTCTGTTTTTGAGGTTAGGCTCGCGAATTTTCGTATAAAAATGCCGGCAACAGAAAATGAAGAGTTTTTGCCCGGAAAGATCGATTTTCGTGTTTTTTTTCGAGAAGTTTGAGTTTCGCCAATGATTTTTGTTGTCGAGAATCGATGTGCGGTCTCTTTTATGTTATGGTGTGTCTTCCGCTATGTACGGAATTTTTATTGCGCTCGCGGATCGGGCGAACTTGAATAACGCGTAATGACGTCAAAGGCGCGCGGTGGGTGGGAGAAGTCTCGCTGCGGTGCGCTCGTAAAAACAGGTCGGTCCCCGCATTCCTATGGGAAGCGTAGTTTGTGTTCTCGGGCCCATCGCCGTCGCGGACTCGTTCGCGAACAAGCCCGCAATGTCTATATTTTCGTATATATATATCGCGCTGTATCGGTCGCGGCAGTGCATGAATATATATCTCGAGGTCGTTAAATAGTCGTTTGTACCCGATATACAGACCGTTTTGATATTTATCACGATATATAAATATAAATACAGTTTTATCGAGTTGGAAGTAACGCGAGCCCGCGAGAGGAAGGAAAGCCCTAGTGACCGACATTCCTATATACTCGGAAGACCGTACACGCATACTATTACGAGTCTTCCTGCTTGCGCGATCGTGTTCGTTCCTTCGTCTCGCGATGTATCACTATATGAGAGAAAGAAGGTGAGGAGCAGATCGCGTGGCGGCGGTGGTGACGCTGCGATGCCCACTGTGGGTCAGACGGATGTACCGCCGCGCGCGTCATATGGCGCCCCCACAAACCTCCCGGATCTTTCTTATTAGTCACCGCGTTTTCGGCTCTTTCTTTTATCACGCGCCCCGCGGCGGCTCTCGCGCCAACCCAAAACCGGTACATGTTCGCGATCGTGTTTTCGTACAGATCTCTCGCGGTATCCTTGGTCCTCAAGATCGTTTCAAGGTCAATTCGTATTGCAGGCTAGGAATGCGGCGATGAAACGGTAAAACGCGAGTCCGCGCAATTCTCGATCGATCACCAATTTATCGCGAATAACCAAAAATCCCGATTGTCGCCATTGTTTGGCTTCTTTGTCCGTTGGCAATTCGAACGCAACGAAATCATGAGCCGCAACAAGATGAAAGAGCACCGTTGAGTCGATGTCCTACTCGGTTGGGTGATCGCCCAATCCTCGGCAGCGAACCGACATCGAAAATATTGCAAAATTTGAAAAAATTGTGAAAAATAAATCGAAATTTCGAAATAAATAAAAATGGATGGTTTTTGCTCGTTTTTTTTGTCCCCCTCGCTCTCCGCCATTTCGTATGGATTCCAGCAATCATTTTTTTAATTATTATCGATCGCAGTTTTTCCCTCGGACGCTTAAGAAATTCACTTTTCGTGATTTGATTCGATGAATTCTCGTGTCTGTGGACGAGTCGATATGTGTGTGCGTTTGGACATATTTGGTCGCGCGATCGATAAACAATTCTCCGTAATTCAGTTTGAAGCCAAGAGGCAAAGTGCTGCTGCTCGCGTCCCTATGAACTCTCCATGTGCCCTCTGGCCCCCCCTCGGGTTCATATAGGCTGAGGAAAACTTAATTACAACCGTTAATTGCAATTACGAAGGGGCCGAGGAGTACGCGCGGAGTCTCGATCGTAGTGCGGTGTGCATCTCGGCCCGCGAGCCTCTGTATACATATCGAACGTTTACACGCTCAGTGACCGTGTAATGACCTCGATGAGATGTACACATCGGGCTATTACTATACATACGATCGAATCGCGTGTGTCTCGAACTTTTTCCCAGCAGAGATTGCCGGGAGGCTTTTATTTCTCGGGCCAATCTCCGGTGCAAATAAAATCGCGAAAAACAGGAAAAAAATACCAAACAATCCCCCCTCCCCCTCGCGCAGGTCGTTGTTCGACTTTCCGCGACGAATTTCGTCGCCGCGCGATTTGCTGATGAGACCGTTAGATCATTATCTATCAACGAAAAGTCGCGCCAAGGGGAGCGCGCTCTTTGTTACCGAGACAAATCCGGCGAGTCAGCAATCTCATTATTTGCACGGTCCCGAAAAAAAATAATTTCGAGATTTTTTTTTATCACAGGATTCGGATTTTTGGCAGTAGCAGCGTCCGAGGATATTTGTAGAGACGCGATTTCTTTTTCTTGGGTCTACCGGAAGCAGGAGAATTCTTAATAATTCGCAAAATTTCTACGATTCGGAAATTTGGGTTGCAGATTTTTATTTATATATTTCGATTTCTGTATATGCAAAGAAAAGACTGCGAAAAATGGAGCCGAGATTTTTCTTTGTTTGAATAGCACAGTGTCGTAAAGATATTGCTCGAAATTTATGGATTTTTAAAAAACTTTATACAAATTTTATAGAAATTTATGGACTTTGAATTCCGGACGCTGTTTTGCGACGGTCGAACTTTTTTTGACATAGAAAACTAAAAAATTAAATGATCGAATCGGTAAACGCGACGTAAACGTAAAAAATTTGACTCGATCGAACATTGACATCGAAAAATGTTATTTACTCAGCGAGCAAAGTGGAGCAGATGCTGCAGTTCAGAGATTCGCCGTTGAGCAGCACCTCCCCTTCCCGGAGTCGACGAATCGAGTTCTCTGCTTCCACGTCGTACAAAACAACGAAATTAGTGACAGTAACCTCAAAATTGCGTGTCGGCAGCAGTGACGTGTTATAACGGCGTAAATTAAAATTAAATGATAACATATGAGCGTGCGGGAAATAATAAATAAATAAATAAATCGTTTGTGGTTAAGTAATTTTGTATAAATAAATAAAAATGGTGTCGGTACTGAACACAGTGGATACGGGGCATGAGGATATGATCCACGATGCCGAAATGGACTATTATGGATTAAGGTTAGCGACTTGTTCCAGTGACAATTCCGTTAAGATATTCGACCTGAAAAACGGCTCGCAGAGCTTGGTCGCCGATTTGAAAGGGCACGTTGGTCCGGTCTGGCAAGTCGCCTGGGCACATCCAAAATTCGGTAATCTTTTGGCCTCCTGCAGCTACGACAGGTAAGAAAATTTAAAAAAAAAACTCTTTCCAGTCAGAATTTCGATTAACAATCCCCAAATTTTGAAAATATTTCGAATCTCCACCGATTTTCAAACGTTTTTGTTTTCCAACGGTTTTCTTTCCTGAAAATTCCAACAAAATGGACGAAAATTCTCTAAAATCTTGATAAACCGAAAAAATGTCAACTGAAAAATTGTTTCTCCCTTAATTATTGCTCGTTAGGGGGGGAAGGGGGGGGGGGGGGCAAACACGATATACTTTCCTCTCGGTAAAAAAATATCGATTTTCGTGAAATTTCCGACAAAAATCGTTTTTTTTTGCAAAAAAAATTGAAAAACAGAAGAAAAAAAACGCTTCCCAAAAATTCGAAATTTTTCACGTCCCATTTTTGAAATTCACGAAAATTCAACATCGGCGAATGTTGTTGTTGTAGAAAAGTTATAATCTGGAAAGAATTGGGCGAGTGGACCAAGATCTACGAGCACACGAGTCACGATTCTTCGGTAAATTCTGTTGCGTGGGCGCCGCATGAATTTGGTCTGATTCTCGCCTGCGGCAGCTCCGACGGCTCCGTCTCTATCTTAATAAACAGCGGAGACACGTGGGACGTCAGAAAAATACCGAACGCTCATACCATCGGCTGCAACGCCGTCGCTTGGTGTCCCGCCATTGAGAGCAGTTTTGACGCCAATTTCCAGAACCAAAGAGGCAGCTTGGTCAAGAGACTCGCCACCGGAGGATGCGACAATCTAGTTAAAATTTGGCGCGAAGACGGAGACCGGTGGGTCGAGGAAAATAAACTGGAGGCTCATAGCGATTGGGTGAGAATTTTAGGGCTTGGAATTGGATTTTTTTTGAAGAAAATTTTGAGTCTTTCATGGAAAAAATTAGTCGGCCTGTTGAAATCAAATTTTTTATTGCTCAGGACTTCATTGAGGAACGAAATTTATGGATTTTATAGAAATTTATGGATTTCATTTAAAAAATAATAGGAATCTATGGATTTTATAAAAATTTATGGATATTATAAAAATTCTACACCAACTTATGGATTTTTCAAAAATTTTATAGAAATTTATGGATTTTTTGAAAATTTTTATAGAAATTCATGGATTTTATAAAGATTTTATAGAAATTTATGAATTCTATGAGAGTTTTATAAAAAGTTATGGGTTTTATAACAATTCTATAGAATTTTATGGGTTTTATAAAAATTCTATAGAGTTTTATGGGTTTTATGAAAATTTTATAGAAATTTATGGATTTTACAAAAATTTTATAAAAATAGAAATGGAAAAAGAGCTTTTATAGAATTTCATAAAAAATTCAGAGAACTGTCCACAAATGTATGGATTTTATGAAAATTCTACAAATGCATAAATTTATAAAATATAAATCTCACGAATTGCTGAATTTTTTGATATTTACCGGAAATTTGAATGACAAGTAGGAAGATTTTTCACGAGGCCTCGCGAGTCGCGTTTTTTTTGGCTGTAAAGTTAATAGTTTCCCGAGCTCGCCTAGCAGTGTCTAACAGAATGAAATTGAACAGGTGAGAGACGTGGCGTGGGCTCCGGCCGTAGGAACTCCACGTGCTGCATTAGCCTCGTGCTCGCAGGATCGTAGAGTGGTAGTTTGGACATCGAGCGATTACGCGAGCTGGACGCCGAACGTATTGAACGTATTCGAGGACGTGATTTGGAACGTGAGTTGGTCATTGACGGGGGGAATATTGGCGGTCAGCGGTGGTGACAACAAAGTGACTTTGTGGCGAGAGAATTCGGAAGGCCAATGGGCTTGCATATCCGAACTAAACAAGGGCCAAGGAAATCTGAACAGTGCGGATCAGCGAACGCTTTAGAAGGCAACACGAGAATTGGGACTGTATGATATAAAAAACAAAAAAACAAACAATAACGGTCGCTATTAGCAACGACCATTTAACATAATAATAAATACGCTACTTCGTTATTATTCCTCTTTTTCATGAATTATAGAGACAAAAAAAAGCAAATAAAAAATAAAAGATCGAAAATAAATGGATTATTCGTTAAAAATCGTTGATTTTTATTTATCGCACGGTTTCGACAATCGTATAGAAAAATTATCGTTCTTGATTATTTTTTTTCAAATACGTGCACGAGAAAGAATTTTATTCCATCAGAATCAACGTGCAAGACTGGATGACGTTTTTTGAGCCATTTTCATTTATAATTTGCAATTATGTTACACAATAATTAAAAAATTGCATCAACTTAGATTCGAACGGCAAATAAACTCGGCATCGTCCATAATTTCTATGTTTTTAATTTGTTTTTCAATTTTTGTCCATTTTTTTCCCTCATATCACTTTTTTTTTTAAATTTTGACAATCCGGTGTAGAAGTCAAATCCGTCATGTTTCGAAGATTCTGGGCATCCAGAAAAAAATTCGTATGCGATTGAATTCTGATCGAATAAAAATTGTCGTTGCAAACGTGAATTTAAAAAATGTTCAATCTTGGGTGTACAAGGAAGCGATAAAAACGATATCCCTCTTGACTGCGGTGGAAGCTTCCTCCATTTTTTCCCTCAACACGGTCTCGCCGATCCTCGCCGCTGCAGTCTTGACGTCGCGCAGTGTATCGTTCAATTGTTGGATGCAACGAACGATAATTCCCTCTTGAATGTCCGTCAACTCCATTATTTTGGCGAAAGACTCGGCCCTTGCCCATTCGTAAACGACCTCGACGAGGCCAAAATTCAATGGCTCTATCGGCTCAACACCGTACTTTTGTTCCATTTGTTCAATTTCCATTCTCACCGATTCCATCATTTGGCAACTCTGCATCAGCGAAAAATCGAGATTCGAATAAAATTTTTATAATTTATAATTATTAGTAATTTTTAATTATTAATTTTCTTTGCAATTTTGTCGAAGAATTGGATGAAAACTGGATTTTCAAGGTTTCAATTTTTACGATAAAATTAATAACTCGTATTCGTGAAAAATAACGTTTGTTGTTTGTCGGACTTGCCTCTTTTAGGACGGGCAGCTGTGGCAACGTGTTTTCTCCGCCACGCTGAAAGACGAGGGCTGACAAGAGAGCTGCGATTTCCGCTGGCTGCAAATTCGTCAGTAAATTTCTGTACACGAGTTCCGTTATCAGAAGCTCATGAGTTCCCATGTCTAGAGCGACGCGGCCTTTCAGAGTCACTGCGAATTAAACACGAATGAGATTTTTATTCGCCCAGAATTTTGGGCTCGAAATTATAATAAAAATTGTGAAAATTCGTATGGATTTTTGAGACATTTTTGAGGAAAATTTGTTTTTGGAAAATACCTCGGTCATCCGTGTCGATGTAACCCAAATCTTTGAGGATATTGACGCGGTTAACATATTCCGGATACAGGGCGAGGCCCTCGGCACTGAGTTTCAGCCTCAAGTCCGCTCTTTGCCGTTCGAGCTCATTGCGCGCGAAAACTTTTTCAAATTGTTCCTCAAAGTCGGGCACTTCGGTGCATTTGTATTCCGACAATTTGTGGACCAAGCTGCACATGTAAGTCAATTGCGTGTGCATCGTTGGATTGTTCAGAGTCAGTTCAACGTATGGCGTGAGGATCCGTGAAGTTTGGACTGCCAATAAGGACAAGGAGAGCAATTCTTGGATGGCCAATTGACACGTTTGGCTCGGTGGATCATTGCTGAAAATTTCACGTGTATCTTGTCAGTCAAAATAAGCGACCGGACTTGATATAATAATGAAAAATAAATGCCGAATAATAATAAAAATAAAAATAAATTGAAAAATAATCCGAAATGATTGTAACAAATGTAAAAAAATTCCGAACATCCATAAAAATACAGAAAAATTTGAAAAAAAATTCAAATAATGATAAAAATGAAAATAAATTGGCAAATAATTCAAAATGATTGTAAAAAATTAAGAAAAAATCCGGAAATCATTAAAAATAAAGAAAAATTGGAAAAAAAATCCGTTTCCTCGCGGTTTCCGCAGGCAAGTGGATAGAATCTTCTGAAACTTACCGGAATCGTTCGATCTGTCGTTTCTCATAGTCTTTTCGTACGAGGCCGCAATCGACGCGGATGTTGCAGTTGGTAATTTCGAGGATGCTCGTGCTCGGTATGATTAAGAAAGCGTGGCTGATTTGTCCGGGTTCAGGAACGAAGAGCTGACTCTTAGTGAGCGCGATCATTTCGTACCAATTGGTTTTTGTTCCCTCGTCGTTCCAACTTTCCATCATTGCTCTCTCCGCAGGATTGTTCAGGATCAAGACGTGGTACTGTTTCTCCTGATTCTTCTCTATGGCGTTGAGCAACATGGCGAGCTTGTTGTAATGATAAAGATGCGAAATCAACAAAACTCGACCCTCGGTCAAACTTTTCAAAGCATTTTTAGTGTTCAACAAATGACCTCGAACTAATTTGCTGATTTCGATGTACTGGATCGCGGTGGTGCAAAAATCAGTCAATTGTTTTTGGTACTCATCGAGCGGCGGCATTTCCGCCAATTTTCTTTCGATCCGCTCGAGCTCCGTCCTGTAAGTTTTTTCTCCGCTGGCCAATTTGATTTCTTTAAAAGATTTTCTCATCATGTCCTCGACGCTGACGGACTCGCTGACTCGCCGCAAATTCAGCACCATCGCGTATGTTATTTTAAAATGCGACTGCAGATTCTCCGGTTGACCACAAATCATCGCCTTCAGGTCCATGAAATGCGGCACGTCCGTCTTACACATTATCATCACCGTTCCCGTCGCGTCGTGACCGCGACGGCCTGCTCTTCCCGCCATCTGGATATACTCCGTTGGCAATAATCCACGAAATTGACGCCCGTCGTACTTTCGCACCGAATCAAACACCACCGTACGCGCTGGCATGTTTATCCCCATGGCAAACGTCTCCGTTGCGAACAGCAACTGCAAGCACCGCGGATCGACACGGTCGATACGAAATTTTTTTTTTTTTTTTTTTTTTCTCAGTTTTTCTTACAAAAATGCGTTGCGAGCCCAAGTTGATGGAAAAAGAATCGTTGCTCATTTATATTAATGAATTTTTATTTATTTGTAAATTTATATTTTTTATGTAATAAAGAAAATTTTGGAAAAATGTTACGATCGATTTATTTGAAAAATTAAATGAAGCTTCTTCGATTTTTAGGGATCGCCATTTGGGGATCGAAATATTAAATGTTGAAAATTGAAAAAAATTATTGGATTGTTACCTTAACGACTCCATTTTGGAACAACAGTTCGATGATTTCTTTGAGAATGGGCAATATTCCGCTGTGATGGACTCCGATGCCTCGCAAGAGGAGCGACTCCATTCGTTTGATTTGGGGCAATTCGCGATCCGGCTCGTTCAAGCGATCAATGCAGCGTTTGAAAAACGAACGGACGTGGCCTTTTTCCGTCTCGGTCGTCAGGTTGACCGAAGTCAAAGCGTCCGCGTTGGTATCGCAACGATTTCGCGACAGTGTGAAAATTACCACTGGCATATTTTCCTGTGTCGTAGTCAACGAAGGAAATTCGCGTTAGTTTATAGAAAAATCATCAACGCGCGTGGAGCCTGGAATTTTTTTTTTTTTTCACGAAATGTGTGAAAAATATTTTTTTTTCTCCGGAACGTTGTGCGTCAATAAATAAATTTCAATGACCGCTGGATCAAAAAAATACCGACTTTTTCTTTGAGGTGGTAGATGAACGCCTCCCACATAGTTTTTTCTTGTTTCGGAGTGAGTCTCCTCATGTGCTGTTTGTCTTTGTTGCGATTCATGGACAATTTTGATTTGGAATCGTCGCCACCAGATTTTTGACCAGCTTGGTCTTTCATACTTTTTGCCGAGTACCAACTGGGAAAAAAAAAAACAAATAGTATAAACCATTATTTCAGTGTCATCGCAAAAAGTGGCAATAATTAGTAATTAATTATCATTATTTAATTAATTCATTGAAGGGTTATTTATTTAATTAATCAAGTAAATTATTATTTATTTATTTCATTAATTAAATTATTATGTAATAATTAATTGAATAAAATAATTAATGAATAAATTAATAATTGACCATAATTAATAATAAAAAATAATTCAGTAAATATATTTTATAATAATAATAATGATTAACATTATAATGGGCGGTGATTATAATGCAGAGAGCGAATTTGCATAAAAATGGTATAATATGTAATTTCATGTCAAATAAATTTGATTTAATTTTCATGAAAATTTTGTAATGGTAATTTGGGCAGATTCAATTTCTCTTGAGTGCAGAAAAAAATGATTGTAGCTCGTACTTGTGCAGTAAGAATTCTCCGTCCGCGTTGAGCAGCAATACACGATCGTTTCTCGTTTTGCCATCGGTACCGAGGTACAAATAATGCTCCAACGGTACAGGTCGCTTCAACGTACTTATGACGTACATTTTTCGTTTTTTTATTCCCCCGACCCAATTAGCAAAGACTAGAGGGTTTGGCACCGTCGCCGAGAGCATTACGATGTTCACGGTGGATGGTAACAGAATTACAATTTCTTCCCACACGTGGCCACGCTGTTTGGAAAAATTATAAACCGATTTTTTTTTTTTTTTTTCCTTTTGGGAAAAAATACAATTTTTCATTATTATTTTTTTTTTTTCGGGTTTCTACTCACGTTCTCGTTGTTTATGTAGTGGACTTCGTCGAAAATAACGTACTCGAGATCGCGCAATATTTCGGAGGCGTTGTAAAGCATCGTCTGCAGAATTTCCGTCGTCATAATCAAACAAGAGGCCGTTTGGTTGATCTGCATGTCTCCGGTGACCAGACCGATGCTGTCGAATATTTTGTTCCTCTTGAAGTCACGATACTTCTGATTCGATAACGCTTTTATCGGCGACGTGTAAATTACTCTGTAAAAATAATTAAAAAAATTAAGCCAATCCAGGGAAATCCAAAAATTTTGTCTTTCATAATTCATCATAATTATTAATTAATAACTAATAATATTTCTCTGGATTTTTTAATTTTTTTTTTCAATTTTATATTTTTTATATTTTATTATAATGAAATAATGAAATTTTTTTTTCTCTCATTTTCTCTCATAAAAATTATTAGAAAAATAAAAATATATATATATAAATTCTAATAAATAATAAAATTTGAATAAAAAAATTATTTTTAAATAATGAACTATAATTAATAATTAACCATATTGAATAATCAATAATTAAGTATGATTCCTCGGAGTTTTTTGGAGTCGGAAGGGCGTAAGTAGCGAAATATCAAAAATAATTTTCTCCTCCTGCCAAATTTGATTTTTTTTTACCTCGTCATGTGTTGCTGGCTCAAGGCGATCGCGTACTCGGCGACGGTGGTTTTTCCTGCGGAGGTATGTGCAGCGACAAAAACATTGCAGCCTTCCTCCAACTTGAGGATCGCTTGTTTCTGGAAAGGATCGAGTTCGTAGTCGAAGGTCATCGCAGGCTTGGGAACTTTTTTGTCAAAGTCAACGACCGGGATGGAAACGTCCAACTGCTCAGCCCATTCAGCGTGCAGATTTTTTGTTTGTTTATCGCTCGTCTTGATGATCGGGATGCTCCACGATTCCAAAGGAATATCCTCGACGTCCGCCAGTTTCGAGAGTTCGTTGTCGTCCTCGACTTGCGAATCGTTCGCCTCGGGATTTTTCGATTTGTCCGGGAGCGACCAAAGCCCCAGTAGGTTTTCCTCGTCTCGCAACATCGCCATCAGGTTCACTCTGTCCTTCCGGTCTCCGGCCTGCCTCGATCTCGTTTCTCCTCTCCTCTCACTGTTGCTCGACATTGTCTTTGGCGTGCAATTGTCCTCCTTGAACTCTACCCCTGACCTGAATCCTGTCGCCAACGTTCTCAGATTGTTCTCGAAGTCCAGGTCGTCGGAAGAAAATGTTTTACTTATCGTCGGCTCGTCAAAACCTCCTGGCCAAAACGGAATATTGCTCGAATTTCCTGGAGAAAGAAAAGAGGAGAAAAAAAAACTTAAGGCACAATTTTATGTTCACTAACTGCTGGGGAGAAGGAAAAATTGGTTTTTGGAATAAATATCGAATTGTATTGAGTTTTGGAAGGTATTCTAAGGTATTTTAATATTTTCGAATACTTGTAAACGCGCTTAAATGCTTTTAACATTTTTTAAAATAATTTGAAATGCTTTTGAATACTTTCAAATACTCCTAGATATTTTTAAACATTCTGAATACCTATTTTAATATTTTCGAATACTTTTGAAAGCGATTAAATGGTTTGAAATATTTTGAAATAATTTTAAACGCTTTCGAATACTTTCAAATTCTCTTAAATATTTTTTAATATTTCTGAAAACTTTTAAATACTTTTCAATGTCTTTAGACGCTTTCAAATCCTTTCAAGTGCATTAAAATGCTTTGAAATACTTCTAAATGTGTTTGAATACTTTCTCAAGGCGTTTAATAGCCCTTGAATATTTTTGAAGACTTGAAAATGCTTTTGAATGCTTTTAACTATTTTCCAAGAATTTCAACCATTTTTAAATCCTTTTAAATAATTTTTGCACTTTTTTTCGACTTTTGGAGATTGTTCGGAGACAAATAATGAACCTTGAACTCCTTCGCTGGGAGGACCAGGCGCACGGCTCATGGACATTGAATTTCTCGCCGTCTCTCCGGCTCCTTGCAAGGCGTCTTCTCGCATGTTACTGATTTTTCCCGTTATGGGGTCTCTGTCAAATTTCAAGGTCGTTCCCACTGGCGAAAGATCGTAATTTAGGAGCCCGAGGATGTCCGGCTTTCTTGCCCAATACCCTTGAACATTTTCTGTCTGATGAATCGGCAAGCGCTCCGGACATTCAATGTATTCTCGCAACTCATCCTCTATCTCCGAGAAAATCGGAGGCGGCCCAAAAGGCAACTGCAACACAAAATTCGTTGAGGGACTTTTATTCTCGTCCGTGAATTCTGTGAGGAATTTTTTTTTTTTTTTTTTTATTGATTTTTTTTTCGGGAAATAAAGGAAGATTTTTTGCAGGACAGAATCATTTTTTTAGTAGCCAAACGATGGGCACAAATTTTGCAAAACTCGGAATGGATTTTGGAACGAATTCCGATTTTTTAGTCAAATTTTCGGGAAAATCGTATCGATTTTTAAAAAAACAATAGAATTATCAAAAACAGTGTCGACTTTTTACTGTGATGGACATTTTTCGGAAATATTGATCATTTGTCTGTAGATGGAGATTGAATTGATACGATTTTAATGGTTAATTTTGGAATTATTGATTTTTTTATGATATCGTTGAGGATTATCATTTTTGCAATCATTTAATTACGAGATATCAAAATTAAAGTGCCAGCAATTGAATGTTTTGGTGTTGTCATTGTTGAGGCGTAATTTTTCATGTCATGTAAATACCTCGACCATGAAACTGCGGTCCGTTGTGTCCATTTTTCATTTGCGAATAATGACAAAGCGCCTATATTAGCAAAATATTTTTATAAATAATGGGTTAAGGACGTAAACATCGGCTCGAGTGTCAATAAGTGACGAATAACCTCAAATTTGCGGCGTGTCTTCAAAATTTGTAAATACGCCGCGAGAGGCGCGAGTGCCGACATTTTTTCGTCGGCTGGACTGCAATGTTTTCGTTCGTTTCTATTGGCTGCTCTGAATTCGAAAAAATAAACGTTACTGTTGCGAGCGGCGAAGCGCTCGCCGGGCGGTGGTAACATTTCGTCGAGTTGTTTGTTGACACGAACGAAAGTTAAACCAAAAAATAGTGTCACAATATTCCTTAGATTAGCGAGTATGCTGCAATAAGGAAAATAATCGGGACATGTTTTTATAATTCCGTAATTATAAGTGAGTAGTGTCAAAATGGCGATCGACGTTCTTAGGGTTATGCGCGAAGTGTTTACCACCGTTCAATTCAATAAAACATCGCATCAGGCTCAACAAAAGAAATTGAAAAAGCTGTACTCGAAGGTAAGTCGATGCGAAATGCAATTTTCCCAATTTTCACGATCTTTGATGCAACCGGAAGTGGCTATTTAAATAAACGTTTCTTCGTTGCTCTTCCAATCGGGATATCGGCTCCAGATCTCCGGACTGCCCTTGACGTTTTCCAAACATAACAAATCCTAAAGAAATTGCTGTCCGCGTAATTTTTTGAAAAAAAAAAAAAAAAAAAAAAAAAACAAAAATCGTTTCTGTCAATGTATTCAACAAAAAAAAATCGAAAAAAATCGGTTCAAGCGTGAAATTTTGGACAAACTGAAAATCAACTCGAAAATGATCGTTTCCAGGTGAATCTCGACTCGTTTGTCAGCAGTTTTATAGAATGTTTAAAAGCGCCGCTGACAGTCGGCAAAAAACACCCGCACGTTGAAAATATGCTAAGTTTTGCGGTACAATTTTCCACGAGCCTGTACACTCCGCCTGAAAATGTTTCGGAACACATGTGTCCGTTCCTCCTGCGAATATTTGATTGTATTCTCGAGCATCATACGGCCAAAGACGTGGCGGTGCGTTTCCGTCTGTGTCACTTGTTGACGATGCTCTTGAATTCGATGGGCGACGACGCCTTCATAGAGGACAATCTTTGCGACAGAATAACGGCGAGCATGATGGAGCGGCTGCTGGACAAATCGGCAAAAGTTCGAGCTCAGGCGGCATTGGCGTTGCAGCGTTTGCAAGATCCAACGGACGAGAATTGTCAGGTCATAAAAATGTACATTTTCCACTTGTCCAAAGACCCGAGCAGCGAAGTCCGCAAGGTCATTCTTTCCGCGATCGCAAAGAACCAAAAAGCTCTGCCGATTGTTCTGAAACGCACGAGAGACGTCGACGAGACCGTGCGCAAAATGGCATTCGCTTTCATTAGCAAAATCACCGTCAGGTCCTTGACCATCAAGCAGAGAGAAGATTTGCTCAATGACGGCCTCAAGGACCGGTCCGAGGTCGTCACGCGCTTCGTCAAAAATGTTCTTCTGCCCACGTGGCTCATGCACTTCAAGGAAGATTATTTGAAACTGATGCGAGCTCTGGACGCGGAGACTGCACCGGAAACTACCATGCTGGCCCTCCAGGCGCTCTTCAAGTGAGTCTGGACACATGGTTTATGAGAAAATGATTGTTTCAGAGTGGTTTTTGGAGATTTTTAGACGTCCAGGGATCATCGAAATTTTTTTTTAAAGGAGCGACAATTTATTTTCGGAATTTTGGTTTCTAAATGGTTTTATCTTGACGTGAGGTATATGGGACGGAGGGAAAAGACTCGTATGGTCGGGGGTATGGGGCTATGAAAATTCATATGATCCATGGAGATTTGAATACATTTTTTTATCGAATTTTTTCGATTTATTTCGTTGTAGTAATAAAAAAATTTATTTGATTCTCCTCCACAGGCGTGACTCGCTGACAAAAATCCTGGAACAGCTTCCGGTCGATTCAGAAACGAAGCTGATTCCTTTGGAGAATCTGACGAGCGAGTCGGTGCTGTATTGGCGTTACTTGGTCGAGCATTTGTACCGGGAATCCTGTGCCGACGACGTGGAGCAATGTCTGCCCGAGCTGACTAAATTCTGCACATATATTCGGGACTTTGTGACAATGATGGAGACGAACGAGTACGAACCGACAGACCTGCAGAGCCTGAAATTCATTCTTTACCAACTTTTCAAAATAGCCGAGACTTACGATCTCTCCGACGAGATTGGTCGAGCCAATCTCATTCAACTGATCCTCGACACTCTGCTGAGCGAACAATGCTCCGAAAAAGTCGCCGAGTCGATAGTTCTGTACCTGGAAACCGTCGAGCCCAACGTCGACTCCCGACTCAACTCTCTCGCCCATGTCATCAGCGAAATTCGTATCGCAACGCGACAACCGGTTCCCACCCAAATTTCCGTCGAGGATGAAAGCAAAAAAAAATATGAGGTAAAAAATTAAAAAAAAAAAATTCTCCGTTTGACAGATTAATGAAATAAATTTTAATATATACAAAATATTTGGAATTTTTTCAAAATTCTGGATCCCAAAACCAAAAATACGAATTTTTTGTTTTTTCAATTAGAAATTCTTCATTCCACAAATTTCCAAAAACAAACGAAATTGATAAATGTTATTTAAAATTATTTTTTAATAATTTTTACACTATGGGAATTTTTGTTTTTTCAATTTTATTCATAAATTTCGTTCGAAAATTATAATTTTCAATTAAATTAGAATTGAATTAATTAGAATTTATTTTGAAATAAATTTAATTTAAAAGTGATGAATTGAAATAATTTTATTTGAAATTTGAAAAATTATTTAAAAATAATTGTAGTTAAATTTTGAAAAAATTCATTCCATTGATCCTGAGGAGCGAAATTGAGAAAATGAGAGTACTTTTTGTTTGTACGTTGAAAATTGTAGGTGGCAAAGTTGAAGGTAAAATTGAACGAGATCCAGGAAGAAGAATACGACGCCATAAAGAACCGTAATTTTTTGAAAGCTCAAGAATTGAAGGAGCAAATAGAAGAGATGCAGAAAGAAATGGACAGGTTGACGAGCCGTATAGACCAAGTAGCGATGATCGAGAACGTTTGCGAAGAGAAAAGCGACGCGGCAACGATGATTAAATGTTTGACGATAATGTGCAGCGCAGCCGCCGCCAAGACGGTTACGACGCTCACCGCGACCCTCAGATCTCTTTACGACAATCTGGCATTTCCCAGCATCGACGTACGTAAAAATATTGAAAAGCTTATAATAAAAAAAATGAAAATATTTACATTTTTTGAATAAAAACATAGAAATGTTGACAAAAAAATTGAAATATTAAAAATTTAAGCATGAAATCGCGGCGGTACATATTCTGGCGTTGAAAGCGGTCGCGATATGTTGTCTGCTGGACGAGCATTTGGCGTCAAAACACATGATGATGTATCTCTTTCAATTTTCCCTGGACCAAGAAGTCCAAGGAGTCTGGGTGGTATCTCTCCAAGCGATTTTCGATCTGTTGCTCCAGTACGGTCTTGAATTTTTCGGTATTGTGCAAGACAACAAAGATACGACGAAAGAGAAAACGAGGAGAAGCGGTCACGTGAGATTGTGCAGTACTACGGAGGACGACATGACCGGCACGAGTTTGAGGTCCGACGACAACGACAACGGAACGACCAAATTCGTCAGGATGCTCATAGGCCTGCTCGACAATTCGGTACGTCGAAATTTCATCTAAATTAAACCCATGCGAACCACTTGGGTCTTTTTGACCCAGATAACAATTTTCATTTTTTTATTTATTTATTTAATCGATTCATTTCGGACGAAAAATTATCACTCACGATAATTATAATTATAATATAGTTATTATATAATTAGATAATTATAAAATTGTGTAACGAGGCACGGTCCAGCAATAATGAGCGAATAAAAAGATGATCCAAGTGGATCTCGATCGAATTATAAAATTATATAATTAAAAAATGATAAAATTATAAAATTATATAATATATAAAGATTATTTTTATTTGATATATATAAAATTTTATATATTTATTATTATTAGATTAACAAAGTTCCTCAATTTTGTGCAATTTTGTAAACAACATTTTTGTTTTGTTTTTTTTTTTACACAGGATCTCGAATTGCGAACAATCACTGCGGAAGGTCTTTGCAAATTATTGTTACACGGAAGAATTAGCGGAGCTCATTTGATCTCGCGTCTTCTCATTTTGCTGTATAATCCGATGAGCGTCGACGACGTTTATTTGCGTCAGTGTTTATGCAGCTTTTTCAAAACTTACGTGATGCGCGTTCCCGAAAGCCAAGAAATGCTGGAACAAGCGTTCATGCCGACTTTGACGACGCTCGCGAACGCACCGGAAATGAGCCCTCTCCAGGCCATCGAGCCCCATCACATGGCACAAATTATTATCAGCCTAACGAGCAGCCGCAATCACAAACCCGGCTTGGAATCCTACACCGTTCACAATAACTTGACCATGGCTGTTTTGGCCGAAGCTCTCGACCCTATGAGCCCCATCGATCAGGAAAGCTTACTCAAGTCTCTCAAATATTTGGACGTTCGATTCGACGACAATACGCTGAAAAACAACGTCATTGCCGCTGCTGATAAACTTGAAGAATCGGTGAGAATTTTCACAGTCTATCAAGAGACGCGGTAGCGACTCGACGCCAAGTATTTAAAAGAAGAAAAAAATAGATCGCGAGCCTTGCCGCACTTTTATTTATATATACGCGAATATGCCCATTTTATGACGCCACAGCGACTTTGAATCGTTTTCACGGGAAAACTGGTCCAGGAAAAAAATTTCATAGCAAATTATAATTTTCTACGATTTTTTATCTTTCCGATGGTCCTTGTTGGAAGAAAATCCGTCCAGCCAATCCGGAGAAAATTAATATTTGAGATTTCGATCGGCCGATCTAGGAGAATTTTTCCTCTTGTTTCGTTTCGCAAAATTAAATGGATCGGAACGAAACCGGAAGTGATCGCTCCAATTTTTTAATTTGGGGTTTTTTGTTTTTACAGCTGACGGAATCGGACAAACGATTGGTCCGATACATTCAACAATTCAAAATGAAGATCGCTGGCGTCGAGCAACCGGAAGAAAACCGAACGAACGTCGAACCTGTTCCCGAAAACGTCCTAGAAATGGAAACTGAATAGCGCATGATTTTTAAACAATTATTATTTCTAAAGGCATCACCGAGATTGTAACAAATTGTAATTATTTTTAGAGTTATTTAACTACGTACGAATTAAACGATTTTTTAAATAATCAATTCGACTTTTTTTTCGTAATTTTCTCCCAATTTTTTCCCCGGGATCGGTCACGCGAACGCAGCGCCGATTTTTATACCGATCCACCGATCGGAACTGAAATTTCGGGCTCACTCGAGAAAATTGCAAAAATTACGTTTTTGGATCGTTGAACCGAAAATTTGGTCTCAATTTTAATTTTTCTTAACTTGTTTTTGTTTATTTTTTTATATTTTGGTTATCGAATCGAGCACAACATGAAAAATCGACAAGTTAGTTCCTCGAATCGCCGCTAGTGGCGCCGCAGTTTGTTTATAGTTTCTCCCAATGTTCGAGCTCAAAACGCAACACGTCCTGGCGACGAGTTTCCAAGGAGAATTATTTGGCAGTTTAATTGGCAAATATAAAAATGGAAAAATTAGCAAAACCTCAAATAATAAGTCACATCGAGAAATCCGTTGATTATTCGCTGTTCGATGCGAAATGGATACCGTGCAGTGCAAAGTTTGTGGTTATGGGCTCGAAACCTCGTGGTACCGGAATCATTCAAATCTACGAAATATCAAACGGTCAACTCAAACTCGTCAAAGATATTTCTCGCTCGAATCCCGTCAAGTGCGGCACATTCAAGTCTTCCAGTCTCCGTAATCGACACTTGGCTACTGGCGATTTTAAGGTTTGATATTAAACATTAATTTCATCGCGTTTTGCTCGTGTCAGAAACTCCGAAACTTGAAAAATTCAAAATAAATCCCTTTTCTCCTTATTAAAAACTGTGAATCGTCCTTTCTTTTTGTTTGAACGCAAAATTTATTAAAGGTTTTAATAGAAAAAAACTCTGTTAATTATCTGTTTGCCTAAAATTCGTAATTAAAATTCTCAAAAACCGAGAATCCGCCAAACAACAAAATGACGAATTTTTCTTTACGAAAAAACGCGAAAAATTCCATACGAGAGAAAAAAATTGGTGTAAAAAGAAAAAAAAATCGGGAAATTTCGTTTCGTGACATTTTTGGGTTAAAATTTTTATTTACCGTATTTTTGGGAATAATTGCAGGGGAAATTAAATGTTTACAATTTGGAAGATCCTTCGGTGCCGGTTTATTCGGCGGACGCCCATACAGAAATAATAAACGCCATAGATGGGGTTTCCGGGGAGAGCGTCGGGTGCGGGGCTCCGGAAATAGTTACCGGCTCCAGAGACGGGAGCGTCAAGGTATGGGATCCCCGAGAAAAAGGCCGGCCGGTGGCGATTATGGAGCCAAAAGCTGGGGAAGCCCGACGAGATTGTTGGGCCGTCGCTTTTGGCAATTCCTACAACTCGGAGGAGAGAATCGTCACCGCCGGCTACGACAATGGGGATGTCAAAATGTTCGACCTCCGAGCAATGTCTTTGCGGTGGGAAACGAACTTGAAAAATGGCGTGTGTTCCTTGGAATTTGACAGAAAAGATATCGCAATGAACAAACTCGTGGCTACGACTCTCGAGTCCAAATTTTATGTCTTCGATCTGCGGACACAGCATCCCAAAAAAGGATTCGCCTACTTGACGGAAAAGGTCAGAAAAAAAACTGAGTATTTTCAAAACAATTTAGGAATCGTTGCAGTTTGAGGGGAAAAACTTAAAAATTAAGATTAAAAATCAAATTGAAGTCAAAATCAAAATGAAACATTAAATAAAATGAAAATTAATATTGGAAATTGAATTAAAATGAAAATTGAAAATGAAACTAAATAAGTTAGATTAAAATTTTTTTAAATCAAGGGAGAAAATGGAGGAAAATAAAAAAACTGCAGCTTAAGAAAAAATTGAAGAAAATAAAAAGCTGCTGTTTAGAAAAAATTAAGGAAAATGCAACTTAACAAAAAAATAAAGTTAAAGTTATGGAAGAGCGATAAGAATCGGGAATGAAAAAAGAATCTGGAAATGAAAATTTCCAGGAATTTGCAAGTTTTTTTGAAAATTTTATCTTTTTTTCACAGGCTCACAAATCGACGGTCTGGTTGGTCCGCCATTTGCCTCAAAACCGAGACATATTTATGACTTGCGGAGGTGGAGGGTCTCTGTGCCTATGGAAATAGTAAGAAAAATATAAATTAATTATTTAATTATATTTTTGGACTAAATCTCGCGATATCGCTCTGGAAAAACAAAAAAAAAATGTAAAAAAGTCTCGGAATGCGGAATCTTTGCGAATTTTTCGTAAAAGGAAAATCATCACCCAAAAGTTTCATGTTTTCTTTTAAATTCCAGCAATTATCCCGATAAACGAAGACTCGCCGATGCCGAAGGCATTTTCCAGGGTGTCGTGGGAAACCTGAATTTATTACAAAACAGCACATTATCCTCGCAGCCAGTGAGCTCTTTGGACTGGAGTCCGGATAAACAGGGCTTAGCTGTATGCACGTCTTTCGACCAGTGTTTACGGGTCCTGGTCGTCACGAAGCTCAACACGTATTGATAAGCGTCCACATAAACATGAGGAATCGTTTTTATGTTCCTCAATCAGTCCGATTTCTGCAACAAACAAAAACTCAATTTTCTAGGCTGAACTAGTTGAGCCTGGAAATAGACCGAAGAACCAAAAAACTCGCCCAATTCCATTAAAAAAAAAAATCAATTTCCTAGTCTAAACTCGTTGAGCCTCGAAATCGATCGAAAAACTCGGAAATTCGCCTAATTTCATTTTTTACAAATTCAATTTCTTGGGCAAAACCAGTTGAGCCTGACAATTGATGGTTAAACCAAAAATTTCGTCCAATTCCAGGAAAAAAAAAAACAATTTCTTAGGCTGAGCCAGTTGAGCCTGGGAATTGATCGAAAAAAAACAAAAAATTTGACGAATTTCAGAAAAAAAAATCAATTTCTAGGCTAAGCCAGTTGAGCCTAGAAATCGATGGCGAAACTGAATCTTAAGAGCGGAAAACGTTGAGAGAACAAAAATCTTCAATTATTATAAAAAAATATAAATAAATTATATTTGTGTTAATTGAGAAGGATGACGGAATGAGATTATTTATAATTTCTTCAGATTTCTAAAATATAATTGAATTGATGAGAATCTCCTAAAATTTTGTTTTTATTGTTTTACAAAATTTTTTGTCATCGAAAACGATTATCTGAATTTTTGTGGATTTTTTTGGCAAATAAAAACATCGCCATTGCTGTTTTTCGCTTTTTTCGAAAAACGTCATCGATTCTTCGCTTTTGGAACGATAAAAACGATATTTGACGTCGAATACTTTCGTAATGCGTAAGTATTTTCGAAACCGCGTGCCAAAAGTTACAAATGGCCGCTTAAAAATAGCGATTATGGGGCTCGGTAAAACTTACTGCGCAAATTGATCGCGCATTTCGCTAAAAGTATCAACAAAGACGATAATAACGAGGGAATAAAATAATCGAACCATTTGCTGCAGCTGAGGAGGCGGGAAGTCGGATTTTAGACACGAAACTGCAATTTTTTTTATGTCGAGAAAGAGTTTTTCGTGATTTTACTGAGCAAGTTGCTGTTGCGTGCCTGCCCGGAGCCCGCGTGGGGCTTGGTACGCTCCTGGAGTGAGAAGCTTCGCGGGAACGCCGCTGGCGGTGCACAGGCAGTGTTGTTATACGGTAAAATGGCGGGTGTGCTCTTCGAGGATATTTTCAACGTGAAAGACACGGATCCGGAGGGTAAAAAGTTCGATCGAGGTGAGTCTAATCGATAAATAACATGCCGATCTTTCGTCCATATTATTGTCTTCCGGGCCAAAGCGAAAATAGAAATTTCTTCATGATTTTGAAAGCGTTGTCGTTGCGATTCGTTGCCGGTTGCGGCGGTCTGCGTCTATCAAACCGGAAAGCACATGGTGCTCAGCTGGTCGTGGCGCCAAATTTGTTTTCGTTCGTCATTTGTTTTTTTTTTTTCCCGCCCACAGCGATTCGGTCGGGACGCCGGAAAAAGTTCGAAGAATTTTTTTTCGAAAGATTTTCAGGATGTTTTTGCGAATTTCTTTGGACAATTCAATTTTATTCTTAACGTTCGACGCACCCGTCACACTTTTCGGACTCGTAGACCGGAAATTCATTTGCGATTGTTGTTGTTTTTTATTTTTCGAAACTATCGATGATTAATCATCGATTTATTAATTGCGAGACGTGGACGATGCCTAAGGAGACTGCACTGCGTCCTGCGTCACGATAGACCAACCGCAGCCACAAAACTCGAAGCCACACGTAACAATGCTTTCCTTTATCCCACTTTACCCTTGACCTTCAAGCCGAAGCAGCTCAATAGAGATTATCGTTCGTTATTTCCTGAGCTCGAGACGAAACGTGTTTTTTCCATCACATTAAATAGTTTCGATTCGGAATCCCATTTTCTTCGTTGTTCTTTCGTTTTTTGACGAATTCAAAATCTTTCGTCTGTTGCAACATTATTCAACTGACATAATAACGTCGCGTTGGAATCCTGACGCAATCACAATGAAAAACAATCGATCTTACGCAACGTACGTACCCGCCAGCCACAGAAAAGCCACGTAGCTATTTCCTCCATTTATTCCCACAAATTTCGCATTTCCAAACTGGATTTTTCATCGGAAAATTCGTCGCGATCTTAAAATCGCTGATCGAAATAACTTTTCCAAAAAATCAGATGTGCAGGAAATGGAATGACTTGGACCCCTTTATGAAATCGTGACCCACAAAAATTCGAGCCAAATATACACGACACAATTCCCACAAAACCATCTCTATGCTTTCGATCTTGAATTCCATGAAATTCCCAAAGCTCGTAACGGAGCGTTTTTGTGAATGAAATAATTGGCACGAATCCTCGAATTTTGCCCGGTAAATGCGTGTCCCTCAATAAATATTCCGGCCAATGGAGCACATTGGAAAAACGTTTTCAAGATCTTAAAAAAGAACGAAAAAAAATAAAATAATTTAGCATCGTTAAAAACTAATGAAAAAAATTCCCACTTTTTACTCGATCGGTAACCAAAATTTGACTCAGTCGATAAATTGATCGACGAGAAAATACATCGGAAAAAAATTGTTAAGTCTCTCGTTTTTCAATTTGACCAAGAAACGAGAAAACAGAGAGAGATGAGATTTTTCAGAAAAATGTAATAAATGAAAGATGAGAACGTACCCAGGTGTACGTGTGGGTGTGTGTGTGTGTTGATTTTGACGTGGGTGGTGGCCGGGCGCGGGGAAGATACGAGTCGAGGCCACGAGAGGGGTGTTGGGTTGGTAGGATGATAAGGTAGGAGGGTGAGGAGGTGAGGGAGGGTTGAAGAATTGGCCGTGAGAGGGATCGAGGAAGGACGGAAGGAAGGAAGGAAGGAAGGAAAGCAGGAACGGGTGGTGGCTGGCGATGATGGCGGAGGTGCGGAGAGGTTGAGAGCGGAAGGAGAAAGAGAAGGCGGGGGGGGGGGGGGGGGGTGGTCGTTGGCGGTGCAGCCGGTCGATCCAGCGATCTCCGCAGCCGCACCGGAGCAGTACCAACATTGGTATGCCTGATGGCGAATGCGTCGGTGAGAAAAGACCGCGAGAGGTGGGGAGGGGAAGGGGGTTGAGATACACGTATATAGATCGCGTAACACGACGCCGCGTAGTGTGTACCGACAGAGGGGCGCCACGAGTCCTGACACGGTCAAGGTCAGGCTTGGCCTCAAGGTCGCCAGCGGAGATGTCATCTCGAGGGAAACCTCCGCCGCGCTCCCTTCTTTCGGTTCTCCCTCGTTCTACATACTTACCCCTTCTCCCGCGCACGAGCATATATAGGTTTGTGTGCCGATTATTTTCCGTAGATATAATAATAAAAAAAAGCCATTAATTCGATAAATTCTATCGGTGTGAACGCGTCGCTGGGACTGCGGGGAAGGTTTTATCGAGTTTCTTGCAAGTTTGCGTGATGTTCGCCCGGTTTGCGTAATGTCAGTTGAAAATGTACATTTTGGTTTTTCGGAGTCTGCAAATCGCGCGATTCGTCGAAATCGTGACGTTTTGTATTTTTACCGACTTGGCTAAATTCGTTAATTTATCCAGCAACGTTATCGTACTACGTCGCTATTTGGATGTTCCTCGTGTACACGAACGACGATAGACAACGAGTATCATCCACCTTCTCTTCTTCAAGCCTTTCGTACGTCAGCGAGCGAGCGAGAAAGAGCATAAACGAGTGAGTCACGTGCCACTGTTGCCCCTCTCCCCTTTCCCTTCGCAAGCGAAACTCGACGAACGCACACATATGCGTCGGACTCGTACGTCGAGATATGACCTTGAACGACACCAACCATTACTGACACACAACACGCGTTTCCAGTTGCCGAATTCCCATTACGTATCGACTCGTCATTACGTCTTCGCTGCCATCTTTTATATTATTTTTTCGTGCCCTCTGCTTTACGATTCACAAAGGAACGACGGCACGCGGATTCGCCGAATGCTGGACATTTCCAACAGAGGCCCTTACGCTCGGACGCTTTTTTAGTTTCATTGCTAAACGCTTTCGTGTGTACATCGAGAAGTTAACGTTTTAGGCGGTCACGTGGGAGCTAAGCCTCGCTAGTTCATTGTCAACGGCGTGAAAAATAATTTTTTCAAAATGAGTCCATTTTTCGATCTGCTCGATAAAAAAAATCCGAAATATTGTGTTTTCTGCTTCGTTTTTACGGCGCGAAGCCAATTTCATTATGAGACAACGAAATATAACGAAGAAAAAAGAAAAAAACGACGTGGCAGTTGGAAAAAGCGATCGGTTGGTGCAACGGGATGAAATTCGATAGTCCGGGAGTTTACGTCACTCAACGACTCGCAGAGTCAACTGCGGATGGCATTTTCTCGCAAAATGGACGAGTGAAGACAACTTTAAGATCGTCAAAACGAATGACTCGATAAATCGATGTTTACGTTGCAACGAAATGTCTCGAACGATATGAGTATCACGATCGAACGAGAGCAATTGAAAAATTCTGAAAAAAAACATCGAAGCTTAATAATGATTGAAAAAAAATTCGTCAAATTATTTCGATATCCTCAACGTCTCCACGTGAGTATTCTTTGTTTTCACTCCGTGTACACATAGTTTTGATAAACGAATATGAATCACGCGATCCACAGGAAACTTGGAAATATTCGCAAGAGACGAAAGTCTCGTGCCATCGAGAAAGAGAGGGAGAGAGATTGATTGATTCATTGATTGTTTATTAGCTTTCTCAGCTATTTTCATATACAAACTTGTCCATATTTATTGGACTACAGATACAATATGTTCCTTGATCATTCTTTGCAAATTGATCAATCCCTTCGCCGCTTTTGCGAGGGAGAAAGAGAAAAAGAAATAGCAGAAACAAGAGAGATCGTAGCCGCAGGTTCCATCGTGTTTGTCGTCGTTGTCGTAGAGAATCGAAGTGTGTGCTCTCTCGTGTTGCTAGGCGCGAGGCCAAGCTCTTGTGCTACGAGAGGGCCAGTGTCAGTGCCAAGGCAAGTCAGCCAGCTGCTCTCCGTACAGTAGAAACCGCACCTCTCCTACTTGCCCGCACATCCACTACCTTAGCTGACTTTTCTACTTATTGTTCCTTCTCCCCTTATATTTTTTTTCATTATTCTCTTTTTTATTCCTTCAAAATTACGATTTCAATCTTATTTTATCGGATTTCTTTATCGCACCTATGATTTTTATTTGTTTGCTTTCGCTGAATCACTGCGATGAATCTTCCTTGTCATTTTTTTATCTGTACACCAAAGTCTCACATGTTTATTCATATTTACGAATCTCTCAGACAAAAGCTGCTCATTTCGGTGGCCTTGGTTCGTCACGAACGTCCAAATTAATTACAATTCTTTAGCGAATTATAGTTTCGATTCAAAAATCCCTGAAAAACTTTTTTTTCATTTTTTTTAAATTTAAAATATTAACAAAATTGAATTATGGGAATTTTTCCGAGTCTCAAAAAATCGGGTGTTCAGTCTTTCATTTTTTTAAATTCATTATTGCGAAAAAATGGCGGCATTATCGAATAACGAATTTTTTAAAGGTCTTGAAATTCATACTTTTACGAATTTGCGTACAAGAAATGCAAGAACTTGGATGATAAATGGAACTTTTGTTGGAAGGAAACTGAAGGGAAAAGTAGAATAAACGACCTCATTGGATTCGAATGGAGCTTTTTCTAGAGTGTGAGAAATTCCGAAGACTCCAGTAGGTCAAACGAGGGAAGAGTGTAATAAAGCAAAAAGGAAAAAGAACTCGGAAGATGGGGTAATAGGAGAAGAGCTTGATAAATTAGAACTGGGGGCAACCCCGAGATGGAGAAATGTGGAGGTGGATGAGAGCGAAGCAATATTAAAAAGCAATAAGCTCGGATTGTGCAGAGTGGAGAAACGGAATGACGTTTCTCAACTCTTGCCTCGAAAGTTGAAAAGCGGATAAACAACGACTGTCGAGCTATTGATTGTTGCGACCGATGGGGAAACTAGATTAGAAGGGATTCAAGGGCTTAAACGCGACGAATCACGATCTGTAAAAAAAGAAAACGATGGAGGGGGGGGGGGGGGCTGATTTTTTTAAATAGGATCTTGACTGTCCAAAATGTGGGCTCATGATTTATTTTTTGTTTAAAAATTCGAAGCGCCCCGGAGCGTAGAACGGGCAGGAATTTTTTTCAGTAATTTTTAAGACCCAAAATATGAATTTGTTTTTTTTGTTTGAAATTCAGTTCTTAGGATTTTCAAGGCTAATTTTCAATTTCGACGGTCCCCTGAGTGTTCGACTTTGCGAGAGGGGAAGGTTGATAATGGGGATTATTGAAATTCTCTGGGTGCCAAAATAGAATGGAGACAATTTTGGTCTGGATGTAAATTGGCCAGGATCCATATCGAGGCTCGATTTCCTAAAATATCGACGACCTGTTAGGAGGTTATTATTGTAGGGAGTATCGGAAGAATGTTTATAAATAAATAGGGAAGGTCGTTGGGCGTCGTGGGAGCGCTGTTCGATTAATTCCTTAATGCAGGCGTAAAAGGAGTGTTTTTAATGAGGAAGTGAAAAGTAAGGTTAGGCGGACCTGTCGGGATCCATGACGCGAGTGGCAATGATGACATGGAAGTGAAGAAGAAGGGGAGCTTGCAGCGGCGGCGTAATTCAGCTGTATATTCGATGAGGGAGGGTATCGCGGGTCGTTTTGCGTTAAGGGTATAGAAGGGATGAGGAAGGGGGGTAAGGAGGGTAAATGAGGGGAAGTTGTGAGTGTGTGCAAGGGACGTGTATTAATCGAAGGTCAAGGTTGTTGTTGCTTGGTACGTTGGTTTCCGGGGGATGGCGCGTCGATCGAAGTTGGCGTGCGGGATAGCAGGGGTGGAGGGGGAACTCGGCCGGGAGTTGGCCGGGCAAGGGCGGCAGGGGGAGGGAGGGGATTGCCTCATACTAGAATTTCGCGGGTTTTTCTGGAGGGAAACATTCCGGTTCCCCCGGGTGATGAAAAAATAGTGTTGGCTCGGTTCCTCCGGGTGTCCTTGGTAATCGGGCGGGGAAGTGGGGCAAAGGGTAAAAGGAGCATCGCGAAGTTATCCGGGATCGGGTGAGCGAATAGGGAGGTCGGAAGGGGTGGAGCGGGCTCGTAGAATGCCGGCGAAAGGGTGGACGACGTGGTTTTGCGGGAGAATCGTTGGACGGTGCCCCACGAAGAGGAGGAGGAGGAGGAGGCGGAGGAGGGCGAGGAGGATGATGAGAATCTCTCTTGCTCTACTCGCTCGCTCTCATTGTCGTAGTCGGGGGTGCGGCTTGAGCTCGGGGTGCCTAGTATTTATAGCGAGTTTCAAGCGCGAGTCCACGCTCGATCGATACCAAATGGCAACGTCACTGCGCACTAGACTCCGTCTTTCGGATTGGCAAGTCCTTTCGATCGCCACAAACACACACATTCACATTCACACATACACCACTGACCATTTATGAGAATAATTTGTTCATTATTTTGTTTATTAGACCAACATCAATTGCTAATGTTAAAGAGGGTATACTATTAAAATTGGTCAATCTCGAGAATCTCGTCGGTTTGAATTTTTCGTTTTTAATACTTGGCATCAAGAAGTTGTCCCGTCTCTAAATAAGAGGTATACATAGACAAAACGGAAATGATGTGTGACTCTTTAGGGAGGTAATAAAAAAGTCATAGAGTACCTTTTGTTGGAAAGGACATAGAGGATACTTTGAACTTCGGAACAGACTGTCTACAATGTCTGACCCATAATTACCTGAAATTAGCCCACAGACGACCGAAATTAGGGAGTATTTCGGGTTTCCAACAAATTTCACTCGTTACAGTTTGTCTAGTCCTTCTGTTGGATGAATTCAAGGTCATAGCTGGATGGAGATACGAAGATCGAATGCATCATTTGTTGCGTAACCGCCTGAACGAGATTAGAGCTCGGAGGGGTAAGAAAAACAATTGGCAAGAAGTGCCTGGACGATATGCCAACTTGCGACTCCAGCTGCGCCACATCGAATTCTTTTAGGGACTTAATGTAGTGGTTAATGTTAGGAACGAGAGGCATGCACAGTGATGAGCCCGGAGCCTGTATACAATGACCTTGGGCTTGATGATAAGGGTGGGGGGGGATGATGAAAAAACAAAAAAGGTAGTCCTAGGAGTGAGATACTGGAAGAGGAATAAATAGAGATGAAAAAGAGGGAAAAAAGCTGTGCGAGGCATCGAACGTGACCGTGTGTGCGGACATGCGCTTCGAATTGGATCCTCGTGGTTGCCATTGGAAAAGAGAGCGAGAGATTTTGCTCGAGGATGCATCGTCATCCCCTAGGAGTTCCTGACATCGCGCATCGTCAATTTCTCTCCCCCCCCCCCCCTTTCCCTCCCTTCCTCCGAACGCTGTATTCGTTCACTACAACAAAAAAGAACCATGCAAAGAGGGGGACACGTGCGTGGGCGTCCCTCCAGAGGGCTTCGGCGCGGGAAACTCATGGAGGGGCTAAAAGTCGCGAGAGGAGAGCTAAGCAGTCCTCTCTCGACGAGAGATGACAACGCGGCTAAATTCTTGTGTCAAAGGCCGTTACGTTTGTGCAGACAGTCGACTAGAACCTCTCGGATCGCAATTCTCGTGATTTTTATCGTCCGAAAAAAATTGAAAATATCGAAATTGGAGGATACAACATGCGGACATTTTGTATGCTAAGAATCGCGCGATCTACGAACACATCGCGATTCGTGAAGAAGAAAAAAATTCGAATAACCAGGCTACTTTGCTTCCTCATGGAAATCTCGTAACGAAAAAATCCACAGAGAAGAATTCGAGACTCCAGGAATTATCGAGGCCCGTTCATAATCATCCCTACTCTTTTCTATGTCGACGAAAGTAGTTCAACTCGTTTCAAGGTCACTGTCGCGCAGCGCGTGCTGTGTGATTCAACTTCGCTCTGCCTTACCTACATCCACACGTATGCACCGATATATGTATATTTTTCGTCGTGTCCTACTGCTTCCTCGTTTTCTCAATTCCCGCCATCTTTCCAGTCCATTTCCTGGTCCTCCGTTCCGGCATATTTCTCGATTCTCAATTCTTCCGGAAATTTCCCATTCCTAACCTCCAAATCGTCTCCAAAAACAAAACTATTGGGCGGAAAACATTTTTACATTTTTCGGCCACACGAAAATATTTGTCTCGTTCGGAAGTCGCCGATCGTTCCGGCCGATTTTTTTTTTTATCATTTGAAAAACATGACTATAGCCTGCTTTTTTATGTTGGAAAAAAACATTGGGCTCGTATTTTTTTTTTAGCATTTAATTCGATCATGAACGCCGATTGGGATAAAAACGGGGAGTTGCTTGAAAAAATGTCGAAATAATGGAGTTTCGTATTTTTGGACAAATAAAAGAAGCCGACTGGGACTTTAGTCACCGGAATATCAATGTTGTCGTCTAGCCTCGAGAGATTCAGACCGAACATCGCGTCTGACTCATCGACGAATTTTCCGCCAGGACAAAAAATACTCTATCGTATTATTATCGTCTGTAATGGATTTTTTGACGCTTTACAAACGCCGCGTTTCAAATGTCAATAAAATAAACTCTGACTCTGAAAATTCGAAAAATCTTTACAGCAACTTCATTTGATTCGATCAAATGTTTTTGTTTTTTTTTTACAGTGAGCCGGCTTCATTGCGAGTCCGAATCTTTCAAGATGGACCTCATCCTCGATATCAACAGCTGGCTCTACCCAATGGAAATCGGTGAGTCCACAATCGCGCCAAATTTCGTTTTTTATTTTTTTAAGAACTAATTCGTCATCGCCATACAAATTGTAATTATTGCATTAAGATTTGAAAATTATTTCCAAAGGATTTTTAGGGACTCGCGATTATTTATCGATATATTCGATTTTTCGAGTATCGAATCGAATTATCGAAAAGTAAACTCGATTAACTCGAAAACTAAGAAAAAACTGGCCGCCAGGGTCGAGATAATCGAAATGATAAAAAAAATTGCACGTAACTTGAAAATAATGAAATCGTAACACGTGTTTGTAAAATGTAGTTTGTTGACGTTGGGAATAGTGAACATAAATGAAGTGGGAGGAATATTAAAAATTGGGGATTATCGTCTGGCGGTCTCGTCACAATAGACCACGTGACGCGATAGATCCGAGTCGAACATTTGCAAATTATCATTCTGATCTCATAGAGAAACCACTCCATGCCATATTCCGAGATTCAAGGTCACGGCCAGAATACCCGGGGACTGGCTCTCGCGCCTAGATTGCTCATCGACATTTCTCTCTCTCTCTCTCTCTCCCTCCCTTTTCTTTCTTTATCGCGTTCACTCTCCCTCGTTCGACGTGGTACAGTTGTGTCCCCATCTATTTCCATACTAATTCGTTCCTCCGTTTCTTTCTTATTTTCCGTCCGTATCATCTGTATCGTCGTCGAACCATCACTCCAAAGACTTAATCCACAATTGGGGATGGGCATTTTCGAGTGAGATCATAAGTCTGACCTCCGACTGAATAATCACAATAGATTATTCCGAGAATTGCCACTTCATTATTTCCATTCCATTTGCCATAATCGTTACGCCATAGAAAACGGCCTTTCAACATTTTTTCGATATATTCTAACGGCCGTTATCCGTTATTTTAAAAAATTAAAAATACATTGTTCGGGAAAATTGAGCTCTCGACGATATTTGTAAAACGGAAACGGCTTTTGCAATTTTTTTTTCTCCATATTCTAACGGCCGTTGGCCGTTATTCGTGAAAATCGAAAATACATTGTTCGAGGGAATTGAGCTTTCTGCAATATTTCCAAAATGGAAACGGCCCTCCCAATTTTTTTTTCTCCATATTCTAACGGCCGTTATCCGTTATTTGTGAAAATCGAAAATATGTTGTTCGGCAAAATTGAACTCTCGGCGATATTTGCAATATGGAAACGGCCTTTTCTAATTTTTCCGTCATATTCTAACGGCCGTTATCCGTTATTTGTGAAAATCAAAAATACATTGTTCGAGAAAATTGAGCTCTCGGCGATATTTGCAAAATGGAAACAGCCTTTCTGATTTTTTTGTCATATTCTAACGGCCGTTATCTAACGGCGAAACTTGTATAAATATAATAGATTTACACCTCGGTTGATAATTCGTTAAAAGCCGAAATCATTTTGAATTCGCGAGATAATTATTTCAGGATCGAGAGTACGAAATTTAATGATTACTTGGAAAAAAATGATAGGGTTTATTTAAGAGGAAAAACTTCGATTATCGTAATCGCAGGCCCCCGTCCCGATTCCGCGGAATTAGGTTATGTTTTCCTGCCGCATTCGTCGATGTTTTTACTGACTACGAGCGATAAGTTCGTGATGAATGCAAATTCGCTAAAATGTTCGAGATTCTGCACGAAACCATATGGTCCAATATTTTTTGCGTGTCTGGCGTAGTATTTCTTATGAAAATATGAAATAATGAAAATAATAATAATAACAACGGCAATGATTAATCGTTTTGGGTTAGAGGCGAGGTTTCGTGACGAGGAACCGATTCGATGGAATGTAGATAGTATTTCATCAATTATGATAAAAATAACTCATCGGTCGTGTTAAAGTCGTAAGGATGAAACGTTTCCATAACTCTCCGCGAGATGTCGTGCCTCTGGTTGTCACTTGCAAAGTTGTTTTGTCAGAATTATCGATTTTCAAGTGTACGATTTGAAGTTGTGAATTTTTAGCACGAAATACGTAGAAATCGTGATCGATCCAGAACGATCGAATGTAAAAAAAAAATGCATCCGAATTGTAATTTTTCCGACGAGAGCGATTTTTTTTTTGTAGGTTCGCGTGAATCTCGATGAAAAATTTGACGTGAAAATACAAGGTCGAGGGCAGTTTCTTCGGGGATGAAAGAAAAAAAAGTTTCTATAGGCTCTCGAGCTCTCAACGCTAGCCCACTGCGAAACCGGAGATGGAAGAGAATAATAGATCCGTATATTTATGTAGAGCTATTTTTATGAGTGTATAAATATATTTACGCGTAAGTAGAGTCTACGTACACGCGGGTATAAATATATTTATATGGGAGGGCGATATATGCGGTAGAATCTGTCGAGTCGATCGAAGCGACAGGCAACGGCGAAGGTTACAGTTGCGCGTAGCCTGGTTCGCGCTGTTCTACCGAACGATGGCGGTTGGTGGTGGTGGTGGCGTTCTCCGCTGCGAGTAGAAAAGGCAGTATGCGCGCGCCTATCATGGCTGTATTGACGCGTGGCGCTTAGGCTTGCGCGAGGTGACGCAATACCCCCCACCATCGGGCCGCTGCCCCTTCCAGGGCACTTGCGAAATTCCCCCACTTTTCATTCGTTCTGTCCATAAGTCGGCGGTTCGCAGTCAAAAGGGCGTAACCCAGTGAATTTCACACGTATCCTCTTTTCTCAACATTATCTTTCGCAGTTCCTTACTCATTACGAACATAAAAGATTCGTGTGTAAATGCAAATCCCTCAGACTTTTCGCCGCCATTTTTTTCATTCACTTCCATCGACACTGACGCCGAAAAGACAAAACGGCTCGATTTCAATGGAATTTCGAGCCGAAAATCATCCGGTTACGTCTTTTTCATTCCTCGCTCTGTCCCGAACTATGGATCTTGACATTCGTCTCTCTCAATGTTTTTAGACCCACCTACGCTACTCGCGCTGCTGAGGAATGAAAATGGCGTAATTCCGTTTGTTTTGGGCTAACGATGCCTCCAATTGCGACGTTTCGAGTGCCAGAACACGATATATGCGTGTCGAAAATCCATATCTCCTTGTTTCTGCAGATATTGGAACGTTTCTTCCTCTTTTTATCAATCTGTATTTACGTTTTATACTGAGAATTAAAAGGTCGTAATGGGAATGACATCGCGCATCGAATTCGCCGAGTTTTTTCGTTATGCCTCAGCACCGAGCTTACATGTACATATCTCTGTGTTTTTCGCATTTGCGCGTGTGGGTATGACGCGTGTGTGCGATGCACGTACCCCCACGCGGTATATCTATATATCCATAAGCCGACAGCGGCGCGCTAGCGCTTCCCCCACTCCTTCGGTGCGGCTCGACTCTCCCCTCTCCCTCCCGCCCGCCCTCCCTCTCGCTCTCTCGACTCCTGCCACAAGTTCAATGCCAAGGTCAGAACTGGCACGACTTGCTGTCGACCGCGGTACTCGCTCCGGGTCGTCCGACAACGCGATTGCTCCTCGTTATCACGTATACATTAAAAGCCATACGTCAACCGTTCGTTTTCTCTTTCTACTTCCTTTCTTTCCTCTCTTATTCCTCCATTTTATTCTCTTTCTCCTCGCTCGCGTATTCGTCCTTCTTTCTCGTCGTGTTTCCTCGAATCGGGCGCGTATCGCGCGCTGCCTCTGTATTCATCGGAAATGTGTTGCCGTTCGGCGCTTCCGCATCGGAAATTGCAATCGACGTCCGAACGTCGACGAGGAAGATGGAGGCAAAAAGAAAAAAAGATCGCGCGCGCGCCTTTTTTTCGCACTTCCGTGTACCGCCCGCGGAATCGCCATGTTTACATCTTTCAATCGACCGCTCTCCGCCTCTTTTCCTCCGCTCGCCGAACATCCTCGAGAAAAAGTGGAAAAATTCAGTGATTATCACTCCGTTCTATGTTTTGACGTAACGTTGCGCAATCGTTTAACGCGAACTTGAAAACTCGCCGTTATTTCCTCGGGATTTTTCGGAAACTCGGAAATCAAATATTTTTCCGATCGCTTCGCTCTGTCGACACCGAATTCCTCATTGAAATGGCAGCCCTCACACTCACGTGAGTAATTTATATTATTTTCCTCGAAAAATTACGCCCAAAAATGGAAAACCGATTTTTTTCGATTTTTACAAAATACGCGACCGCGTCTCGCGATTTAGTTCATCGTGGGGAAAAAACGAGATGCGAGGCAGTGTGACAGCCGCGAAAAGCAAACATATGGTTAGTTTCGGCGGGAATAACGAGCATCTTTAAACGTCGACGTTGATTTTCCACGAAAAAAGCAAAAAAACGCATTTTTTCTATTCGATTAAAATTTTTCTCGTCGCAAATCATGCGTAGCGGCCAGAACAATCGATCGGAAAAAATGCTGCCGACGTGTGTTGTTTTTTTCGATGTATATGTGTGTATTATTGATAACACCTTTGTCAAGGTCGCGCGGGCCACTTTAAATCGGATAGCCCGAGTGGATCGATAGCTCGATGCTTGGTACGTCGTCCGTAACAACGTCGTACGACGCCGCGCGCTAACCGGCAGTTTGACCAATTAAACTCTTCCACTCGGCTCTACTTTTCATTTATATTTTCCACCTTCGACGTTTACGAGCACACGCGACTCTTGATATTTCCAAGAAAAAAAGGAAAAAAAAAAAAAAAACACTTTATTGTCTTCCTTCGTTTCTGACGTTCACTTTTGTTTTCGTCGTGGATGAACGCGCGAAAAAAATGCTCAAAAGATCGAGTTTTTTTAACCCATTCGCAATGGACGAATGTACTTCGAAACGGGCGGCCATTTTGGGGTCTCTGGGTCGCGCTACTGCGTAATTCGTCGTCACTCCTTCTCGCTCGCTCTTTTTACTTCGAAGCTCTGCAGAACCGGCGTTATTATCGATCGACTTTGCTGAACTTTCTGTCTCGCTCATCTCTCCTCACACACATTCTCCCACTGGCTGTCTTGTATCATCACCAGATTTGGAATATACTCGAAAACACGTACAGCTGTCTCTCGCAATCCCAAACTCGCCAACATTTTTCAACATCGCTCGATGCCATCGAAAATATATCTTTTCGGCTCGACTTTTCGATTCATATACATTTTTATTCTTATCGCAACTTCCACTCGACATTCCGCTTTTTTTCAAGGTCAAGCTCGACATTTCGACTCGTACACACGAATCTTATCGTCTCCTCATTTTCTATCCAATCGCCCACCGATTCTCGGACCCTGGCAATCCGAAATAGGATTCGCGTCAGCATATTTCAATTTTATTTACCATTTTTTTTTCAATACGAATTTTCGACTCAATTTTTTTCCATTTTTTTTTTAATTACGCCAAAAATTGACTTTGGCGTCTTTAATTTCCGTGAAAAACGTTAGTAGTCGTTAATCCGTTGGGTCGTTACGAAAGGGGCGTAATTATAGGCCAACATTATTTTCGAGAATGTCGTAATCCGGGAAGAGGCCACAGAACGAACAGACGTGAATTTCCGTTTGCGAACGAATAAAAATCGAAAGATTTGCTGGTCGAAATCGATCAGCGATCGATCGAATCGCGTTGATACGATCGAGAAAAAATTTGTGACGAAACGATAAATATTGACGTGGAAAAAAAATGCAGCTGCATTCGTCGGCGTTGAGTTTATTCTCGGAAGGGGGAAAAAAATCTGAATATTGGCGATGATAATCGGAAAAAACGAAGCGAATGAATAAATACTTGAAGACGAATCGTCAGGTGTAGCGAGCGCGAGAGAGACGACGAAAAAACGCGGATACACGTTTTTCTCGGACGTTGGTTCAGGTTCCGAGAAAAACAAAAGTTAGAGTCGCTTCTTCGGCGAAAGGAGCACAACGCTCGTGTTTTTTTTCGCGGAATTTCGAGACGCCCGAACGACGAACGTTTGACAGATTTTTTAACCTCAAATTTTCGCGAGTCAAATACTTCGAGATCGTTCGATCGAGTCTCGAGAATTTTCGCAGCTTTTTCCCTCCAGAACTCCCTCGATAATCCAAAGGAACTAATAAATGTTCCAGGCGACAAATTTCGGCTGGTTCTTGCGACGACCTTGAGAGAGGATGGATATCCGGACGGTGGCGATTGGAACGCGATCGAACAGGAGGGCGGCTCGAGGGCTGACAGTTTCGAGTACGTTATGTCGGGCAAGGTTTATCGGATCGAGGGGGACGAGGCGAGCAACGAGCCCAGCAGTAGACTGTGAGTCGAGCTCCTTATTATTTTTTTCATCCATACAAATGAATAATTTACGAAAACAAAAAAAATTCGCGCTCGATGTATTTTGCGAATAGTCTTCATCGCGTCATTTTTCACTTTTTCAACGACTTTCAATATTCCCGACGAAATTTGCCGCATCATCGACGTTTTTGCGGACAAACACGATTTTTTTTTTCCTTTTTATTCGCTCTTCTCTCTGAAAAACGAAAATTTCGTCGAACGCCATGATCGCCGAATTCCGAGAACGAAAATATTGACAAACACCAACATTTTTCGTCGTTGTCGCGAGAAATCTGTGTTACCGACTCTCCTCGTCATTTTTGGCGCGAGGGTTCGCTCGGGCCTCGACAGGTGGCGGCGCTGAGCCGCGCGATCGCCGAAACGCTCGTCGAGAACAAAAGTTTCTGCGTTTTTATGGAAAATCGAGCTCGAACTTTCGATAATTATTCTTCGATGATGTGTTTTATTGTTTTTTTTTAAATCTCCACTTCACGACGAAATTCGGAACAGAATTTCGACTCAGCTCTCGGTAAACAGGGAGCCACTCTGCGTTCACTCGGAAGGTAAAGAAGCGAGTGAACACAGCTGGTGGTTACTTAATTTTCTGAGGGCTTTTTCCTGCTCCTTGTCGACGCAACTTCATTTTTTCGTCAAATCTTTTCTCGTCATGGGAAAAATCGTTCGTTACGGATGCAAAAAGTGAAAAATTGTCTTTGCCGTCAACGAAAATGGATTTTCGGAAAGTGCGGAAGTTTTTGCTAGAAAATTGTGTTTTTTTTTTCGTAATTTCGAAAATTGATCGTTTTTTCGCCAAAAAAATCGAGAATCGGCGAAAAAATTCGCAAAAAAATTGGAAATTAGATATTTGCAGAATCGATCGAGAAATTTTTTTTTTTCGAACCTCGAACTTCGAGGTCGTGCTCGGCGGAGTTTTTTATTTATTAAGGTGTCCCTCGAATCCAGTACTCGGATGGGTGACCGTCCAAAAGTGGCTCTTCGTAGTGTTTTTTTTTTCGTTCGACGATCAATCGGTATTTGCGAGTGTAAACAAAATGGCGGCGAGTGATAAAGTGCGAAGTGTCGATCTTTCGGTGCGAAAGTGAAAATTAAATTTTTCGAATCATCGCGGCTGGGCTGTGGAAATCCAAGTTTTCGGGGACGAGGGAAAATGGAAAGGAAACATTCGGGAGTGCGCGGAGGAGGAGAATAAATGGGATTGGCGTGGGGGAGGGGAGGGGAAGGGGAAAAATGAAGAACCGTCTGGCGCGAAGAGCTTTTCCCTTGTTCCGGGTACGCGGCAGCGGCCGCGCTCATTGGCGGATCGCGCATCGGCCTGAGTTTCCTAACGTTGGCCAAGGACGCGCCGTCGTCGAGTGCCTGAGACGTCTCGGCGCGAGACTTTCTGTCAAAATCAGCTGATGTGGCTCGTGCGATCAGCTGATCGCTCGACCGGAAAGAAAAATTATCAAAAATTCATTTTTCCGAATGATTTCGCGAACGAAATTCAAAATATTTCATAAATTCGAGTGCGTCGGTCCGAAAAACAAAATTTCCGTTTTTTTTGTCACAAAAAATCGTGAAATATCGCAAAAACCTCGAAATTCGATGAAATTTTGTTTTTTTTTGTCCCAAAATCCATTCAGTGCAGTGAAAACTTGTTGAAAAATTATTCAACCATGTTCGGCCGTTCGTCAACGTCGACGATTCCATGGAGGGTATGAAAAAGAGAATAAAAATCTGAATAATATCGAGAGAACGAGCAGCAAACATGGTGACTTGAAAAAAACATCGCCTCGAGGTAATTTGACGTGCGTCATCTCGATGCCCCATCTCCGCCGGGGATTTTGCCGGGGCGGGGGGGTCGGAGAGTAAAATACAAATAATCCATGCGACGCCGAGCGAGCATCGCTGTCAGTACGCGATCTATTTCCCTTTTTTTAAACATTTGGCAAAAAAAATGTGTTTTACCAATTTTTAAATTTTTCGTCCAATATTTTTTCCACCCCTCAAAAATATTCGCATTTAAAAAATTATTATTATTATTATTTGTTAATAATAATTATAAATAATTAAATATGAATATTTATTTGTTTATATGTGTAAATTTGGTGAGATTGCGCAATCGCGAAAATCGAGTATTATTCGAGGCTCGAGGTCCTGGGGATGCATCGCTCGTAGGCTGGGGATCGTCCTACTCGAACCCCCAGGAGTGACCCAGTTTATGTGCTTCGTCCCATGATACAGACACCTGCGTCATCCATGACTACCTTACGACCAGGCTCAACCAGGGCCTGGAGAATTTTCTTCCTGTGCACCCTTTCGATCCTCCCCCCCCTCCCCCCCTCCTTTGCTTCGGCTGCCTCCTGTTCGTCTTCTTGCTCTGCTTTACGTCCTGACCTAATTTTCAGCGTTTCTTCTACCTAATACGACCTAGACCATAATTTACGATGACGTACAGGAACTTGGGACGTAAAAACTTGAAAGATGATTTTTTTTTTTCGGTATTTGGACGCAACGAAGAATGGGGATTTTTTGCAAGATTTTTTTGTCATTCGTTTGCGCCAATTTTTGGAATTTTCGGGACGTGGAAATTGAATTAAAAAAAAAAGTTTTGAATGTAAATTAAAAAATATTTTTTGGAATTTTCTTGAGATGACGATTCTGGTTTTTGTTTGAAGATTTTTTCAAAATTCGTTCGCGGTATTCGATTGCGTTAATTTTTGGGATTTTTTAGGAAGTGGAAATTGAATTTACAACACGGGTCTCGGAGACCCTGAGCTTTTTTCAATTTTTTTTTCTCCATAAAATTGGTCCCTCTTTTTAGGCTTTAAGGAAATCTTTATTTATCGTCTCGACTCTGAAATAACAAAGATCGGAGCCTCCGGATCAAGGTCCTCGAGACTGAGCCCTTAACGTGCGCGCTTGTCTGGAAAAAAAAGGAAAAAAAAAAGGGATAATCCTTAGACCTGGCTCACACAATGTTTATGTAAATGGAACGTCCCCTTTTGCCTCGTGCACGTATCGCCTATTACGTATACATGTGAAAGGCGTAGGGAACGAGAGGACGATAGAAAGGGCAGGAAGGGGGGGGGGGGAGGAAGAAAGGGGAAAAAGTGGAGCCGGGCGAGGGATCCAGGAACCGGGGGAAGGTCAGATGAGATTGAATCTAGGCCCGCGATGTCGGCGAATGTGGGTCAGCCTCGGCGCATATAGGCGTTCAGGAACAACGAGAGTGAACTCGAGTGCTGCCCTCTACCCATAAAAGTGCTTAATCCAGCGCC